>BQNB010044263.1:13743-44997 GCA_026074375.1 Tanacetum coccineum | reverse complement strand
GAATGTGGTGGCTGACGCCTTAAGTCAGAAGGGAAGGGAAAAGCCATTGCATGTTCGATCTTTGATGATGACTATTTACAATGATTTACCGATGCAGATTCGTGAAGCTTAGGGAGAAACCATGAAAAGAAAGAATGTAAAAGCAAAACATTTAGGGAGATTGATTAAGCCGATATTCGAATTTCACCCTGATAGAACACGTTATTTTAGGAATCATGTTTGGTAGCCGCAATTCGATGGATTGAGAGATTTGGTTATGCATGAGTCGCATAAGTCCAAGTATTCTATCCATCCGAGATCAGATAAGATGTATCAAGATTTGAAGTTGTTGTATTGGTGGCCAAATATGAAAGCGGATATTGCCACATATGTTAGTAAGTGTTTGACTTGTGCGAAAGTTAAGGTCGAGCATCAGAAACCGTCTGGGTTGCTGCAACAACCTGAGATTCCTGTTTGGAAGTGGGAAAGAATCACTATGGATTTTGTGAGCGGACTGCCAAGAACGCCGAGTGGGTATGATACGATTTGGGTTATTGTCAACCGACTAACCAAATCAGCTCATTTCTTGCCTATGAATAAAATGGATAGTATAGAGAAACTCACGCGACTGTATTTGAAGGAAATAGTGTGTAGGCATGGTGTACCTGTTTTGATCATTTCAGATTGAGATAGCCATTTTATGTTAAATTTTTAGAGATCGCTTCAGAAGGCTTTGGGGACAAATTTAGATATAAGTATCGCTTACCGCCCTCAAACGGATGGTCAAAGTGAAAGGACAATACAAACGCTGGAAGATATGTTGCGTGCCTGTGTGATTGACTTTGGAAATAGTTGGGATCACCATTTGCCATTGGTTGAGTTCTCATATAACAATAGTTATCACGTAAGTATTAAGGTTGCACCGTACGAAGCTTTGTACGGAAGAAAGTGTAGATCACCTGTATGGTAGAGTGAGGTTGGGGATAGCGAACTCACTGGTCTAGAGTTGATCCGCGATATAACTAAGAAGATTGTCCAGATTAAGAATCGTTTGTTAATCGCTCGTAGTCGCCAGAAGAGTTATGCGGATAGAAGACTTAAGCCGTTGGAATTTGAAGTTGGTGATATGGTATTGCTCAAGGTATCGCCATGGAAGGGCGCTGTGCATTTCAAAAAGCGCGGGAAGTTAAGTCCACGTTACATTGGGCCATTTAAGATTGTAGCTAGAGTGGGTCCTGTAGCTTATACGTTGGAGTTGCCTGAAGAATTGAAGGGAATTCATAGCACTTTTCATATTTTGAATCTTAAAAAGTGTTTAGCGGAAGGTGATGTTGTAGTTCCGATGGAAGAAATTTAACTTGATGATAAGTTGCATATGATTGAGGAACCAGTAGAACTTATTGATAAAGAGGTTAAGCGACTTTAGCAAAGTCAGATACCTATTGTTAAAGTTTGTTGGAATTCGCAAAAAGGTCCAAAATTTATTTGGGAACGCGAGGATCAGATTAAGGAAAAGTATGATCATCTTTTTACAAGTAAGGACAAAGCAGAGAGAGTGGATGAGACGAGCTGAGTGCCAAGACGTCACTCCCTAAAGGTGGGGAGAATGTAACAACCCGAGCTTCATGTCAACATCTATCCCTAGCTAAGATAGTTATTTTAATTACGTAGACAGTTATAGTCGTTTATGCTATATGTGGTTTGATGAGAATTTCCATTTATTGGTGAATTTCATTCCATGATTTAGTTTCTATTTGTTTTTAGCCTTTAAGAAAGTCAGAAAAAATTATTTTACTGCTTTGAGAGCGTAAATATGTTAATTTTGTATTTTTTGTCGTTCCCCTGAGTTTTTGTAAAAATCATGTTTAAAGGTCGTGTTTTATGAGGTTTAACGTTTTAATAAAGGTTTTAAACTATATTTAGTGGGACGGATTTAAATTTTTTACAAACGTAGTGTGACTCGAGTTTTTGGCCGAATGTTATTTATAAAAAGGATGCTTTGTACTAGTTTTAAAAAGAGAAATCAGATGGAGGGACTAGAATTGCAAAAAGTTTAAACCTATCTTCTATAAATAGAACCATTTATACACACATAAACACTTTATGAAAATTTGTCTTCCTTCCTCCTCTCTTTGTCTCCACGACCGGCCACCACCAACAACACCCATTTTCGGCCAAAATTTTGACATGCAATTAAATCCGATTATACCATATTAATCCTTGTTCAATCCTCTACAAATCCCACTAAAGAAACCTCACATGCACTAAGTATTGAAGAAGTTGGGTTTTTGGTCAAGTTCTATTGATTTGGTGTATAAGGAAGTGTTTAAGTGTGTTAGATTAGTGTTGTTTTGGTGCTAGTTGTTTGGAAAAAGGTTGTTTGGTTGTTCTTTGTGGTTCGTCCAATTCAAAGCAACAAAGGGGAAGCGAAGTCGAGTCTTGTTATTGCTTTGTGAGTACTTGTTTATATTTATGTCTTGATTTATTTGATGGTTATTACATATATAAGATTATAGCTAGTTGATTCAAGTGCAAAATGGGTTTGAAAGTACTTCAAGTATGAACATATGTTTGATGGTTTTAGTACATGTTTTAGGCTAGTTAAACATGTTGGAATGGTTGGATTTTGGTAAAAATGAGTTTTGACATGACTTTGTGTTGACTTTTGTTGACCAGAAAGTTTGAATTGACCATAGCATGTCGAGAAAATTTTGAAATCTAAATTAGGCTATTTAATATGATAAAGGATGTTCTAAGGTCCGTTTTGATATAAGGTAGGCCTTGTAACTCCTAAAAACAAAGATTTTACTTCCGAGTCAAGTTTGGGTCATTTTAGGGTAAAAAGTCAACTACGAAGTTTGACTTTCAAAAGTCAAACTTGCGTATACTTTTGAATATAGTTTATAACAAGCAAATGGTTCGTAATGTTAGTTAAACTAAGACAAAATTCTAAGTTTGGATTATATTATCCTTACTTTCGGCAAGCTTTCTAAAAACGGAAACTTTATTGAAAACGTTGTAATATTGTTAAGAAGATTAAAGTGAAATGTTTTGCGTGGCACTTGGAGATTCTAGTATATGATTGTGTATACGTAATAGTGATATGTATATGTATATGAAAGTATGCAATATATGATATATTATACTTTTAGTCACGTGCTGCTATATATGTACTATATAGGTCGTGGTTGAGACATGAAGTTTATTACATTTGTTGAAGTTGATTGATTGGATCATTTGCTTAAGGTAAGTTCATAGCCTCACATTAAATTCTTTTAAATGTTTTAAACCCGCGAGGGGGATACACGTTTGTTTTATAAATCGAACACATATGATTTTATGGTATGTTAGACCCGATATAAGATTGTTTCTGCATAAGTTGCTATTGTTGAAGTCCCTTATTTCATGAACTATTAATTGCCTATAATGGGTGAGCGCTAATGCATTAAATAGATTTATTTGGTTTGACAACCCTGTCCGTGGTTTGAATCCGTTGGTGAACACCCTGTCAAACGGACATTTTGTATTTAGAAATATAGTAGGTATATAACAATAATACCTTGTTTTGGGGCACTTTAACATATGAAATGCCATATGTTTTGTTAACGTTTCGGTGTCATGAGCTTATTGCGTGAAAGAAAAGAAGTTGCTATACATAGCATTTGTTGCTTTGTTTTCCCAAGAACTAATAATGTGTTCAAAGGTTTTACTTATTGATTTATTTAAACTCTATGAATTTCACTCAACTTTGTTATTGATGTTTTAAACAAGTTTTAACCTAGGTAACCAAGGCTGAAGGCAACAATGGCGTGGAGGTGTCGTGCGTGTGGTATTGGATTTTATGGAAAGACTTCTTGTGTGTTCCGGTCTTTCAAAAACAATGTTTCAAGTTGTGTTTAAAAACAATGCCCTTTATTTGAAAACAATTTGTTTTTCATGGTTTGTAATAGACGGTGGTTGCGATTCTGTGGGACCTAACGCACTTTTAAACTCTGAATAATTATGGAACACATGTTTGGTAAAACATCTTATTTGAGTCGTTTTCTATTATCGTAGTAAAGGATGCTATTTAGTAACACCAAATTGCTAATTTCTGTTGCGCAATCCGATGCCCCTCGGGGCGGGTGTTACAGTATTATTCCATGATCCAACCAAAACCAGAGGGATCTACCCAGGGACATTCCATAGATAGAATAGAAGTCCTTAGGTATGATAGAGTTGAATGTGAATGGGAAAAATGTTATCAAAGGCATGAGTTATCAACGAAATAAACCCAATAAGATAATAATGATGACGCGTTAGTTTAACATTGAAGGGATTGAAGAATGAAAAAGAAATGTATGGATAAAGGGTGAAAACAAAGAATCCCCCCAAACAAACTTTAGGCAGAAACCGGGTCAATACATAATCTATCGGATATCACAAAGATGATATTTGGTATTGAAGAAAGACGTCATGGACCCAGTGATGCAATGCATAACCCTTTCCAGCCACTCAAGATTCTCTCAAAAGAATTCTTGTTTCATTGTCATGGAGATTAAACGCATAATCTATTGACATCAAACTTTGAGATTGTTCATATTGAAAAGGTGGCAGTCTGCTCCAGCCTACGATCACTAAAACCAAAATGCACTAAATGAATCTAGAGCCAAATGAGATCAAATCATAAATCTCACATAAGACACAAAAGTACATTTGTATTAAACATCAAAGATACAAAAAGTACAAGAGTCGCTTATATGTTTATGTGACATTGCATGTCTTAGTGACATTGCCGGAACATTCAAGAGTGATACTTAAATTAAGTATTTCACAATGATTGAATGGAAATCCTACCAGTGCTAACATCAAGCACACGCTAAACGTAGGTCACTAATTTGAAAATGATTGCTTAATGATTCAATTTAGTGTTAACTAGTAATCTAAGTGATCTAGTAGTTATTGTGTTATTTCAGAATTTGTTTTCGAAAAACACAAACAACATTTCCTTGATTTATTCAAGTAAAGTGTTGGATTACCAAGGTTACTTATGATGTCACAAGATGGATGGGAGAGATTGTTACTACTCTTACATTGCTATATTCATCTTCAAACAATCCATACCTTCATAATTCATACTCAAGGATCAAAGATACACTTCCGCAACTCTGATAATCAAATAACTTCCTCAAGTCATCAAGATTATGTTCAAGACAAGAGTTCTACATGAGGAAGATTGCTAGCTGTGAAGAAAAGTATGAATATGTTGGTAAAAACTTCAAAAGACAAATCAAGATGGATTCACGGTAAGTATGTTGGCAAAGCAATGATGATACAGAAAGATCTCAAAGGCAAAGACAAAGGAAAATGAAAATATCAATATCAAGGTCACAAGAGCATGATTGGAACGAGACCATCATTACACAACAAGACTAAAGACAACGAGCATTAAAGATCAAAGATCGAGGTCACAGGAGAGATCTCAATGATCACCCTTTAGGGGAAGATTGTTAGGAATAGAAAGTATTGATCATTAATGTAATCAAAGAGAGATCTCAATGATCGTCCCTTAGGGGGAGATTGTTAGAAATACAAAAAGTAACGATCTTATTGAGATAATAGTCTTGTATTAAATAGTGAAATATTAAACGTCTAATAGTTAGGTAAATGTCTCGTGACTAAAATGTAGTCACGAGACAAGACTAAAGCATTAGTCAAGAGCTAAAGAGCTCACTTTATAAGGAGTATAAATACTCCTAAGTGTGAAGTAATCAATAACAAGTTCTCATTTCCCTCCCTCACTTTCTCTCTCTACTCTATCCGCTCCATCCTTCTCTCTAACTACTTTCTCTCTACTATTTCTCTCTCTATAACAAACACACACAAACACCTAAACACACACTAGATAGCTTATTCAATCCTAAAATCAAGACCTAACATCTTGTGCAATAGTATTATGAAGTAACGCTCCCGGACATACTTTCCGCTGCGACCCAATTTGGGGGTGTTATAGATTGGTATTCAGAGCCAAGGTTATAGAGAACTAGGTTGCATATTTTACCTAGACTATAACCGTTTTTACAAACATTACATCACATCAAACTTTTTTATGTGCATACACACTACTTGCTTACTTGCTTACGTAACTTATATATATATATATATATATATATATATATATATATATATATATATATACTTACTCTACATTGCGTATATATTACATTTATTTATATAAGAGTTACTTATATAAATGCTAGAACATTTCTTAAGGCAAAGTAATACTATAAACTTGTATGTTCTAAACATCATCCAAACATTAATTTATCTTATATGATATTTTACCATAATTCATTTATGCCATGATGCATTACATTTAGCCATGTTACGTTTACATCCCTGCCATGAGTGCATATTCATTTACCATACACCATCTTGCATCATGTTTACATTACATACTACACGCATCCTACATGGTTTCATATAAAGGCGATTTATATAAACTTTTGTTTGTGTAGGTTATGGCTACGCCTACTATTCTTGTCCATGCTGAGGAGAATCTTGGGGATCCGATCGAGATCAGGGTGGATATTGTTTACCCTACGCCCATCGCTGCAGTTGCTTTTCTTACAACGATTGTTGTGAGGACACTAGCCCGACACGGGGAGGTGATACGTGGTATTCAGGAGCGATTGCTAGAGATGCCCACACAGAGGTGGGAGGAGATCGATGATGAGTTGCTGACTTTAAGAGAGAGAGAGAGCAAATAGGGCTGAGACAGAGGGGGGTCACTTTGTGCGCTAGAGTTAGATCATTGGAGTTTGTTGAGACATGACTTCATGGCATAGTGAAGGACGAGAGAGAGGCCCGTGAAAGGATTAAGCACCAGTTGGATTTGGTTCTGGAAGAGCTAGAGAGTCTCAGGCGCTCGAGGCTCCCATGATCAGTCATCATAGATTTTACCTATAGAGTTGCTGCCTCATTATTTATGTATTGTCTGGTATTGGAGGATTGTAGTATTAAGAAACCATGTAGTATTTTGGAGGGAAAACAATGAACCCAATCATCTATCAAATTATGGTGTTGTGAAAATTTCGTCAATCTTATTTCAACTTTCTATTTATTCATGCAAGACACTTTGTTGGGCTAATTCAGTGCCCAATGATCTTTCACATAGGATTTGAATACAATATAGCCTAAGTGTAAATAACCTTTAACATTTCAAGGTCACTGAGTGAACAGTCGCTTAGTGAGTTACCTTCAAGATGTGTAGCCTGAGTCTATAAGAAAGACTCTAGCATTCAGTGAGGCGGTACTCAGTGAATGAAGCCTGAGCCAAATAAGAAGGTGATGGATTCAGTGAGTCATGGCAATAGACTCACTGAGCCCCATATGATCTCCAACAACTAGAAGACCCTGAAGATAAGAGACTGAAGAATAGGCGAGATAATTTGAAAGCAGATAAGTCCAAGCTCTTATCACTTGAAGTTAACTTATCCTGAATAAGGTATACGACAAGCTTAGTGTCAGGAACTGAACTTGGAAAGAGCATTTGTCACATACTTAGAATAGATATTGTGATAGGGACAAAGCAGTACAAATGTACTAGCCTATCAGATCTAAGATAAGTGCTCAACACCCATGTAAGGGTGACCCTTCCTAAGTAGTATAAATAGAACTCTTATAAAGGAGTAGATGTTAAGTTTGTGCATTCAAAGTCGTATCTTTCACAAACACACATCTACTCCTCCAAATCTACTAAGTCCCTGAGCAAGCTCAGTTGGTTAGCATAGTAGTTAACTTTGCATAACACTTTAGGTTTATGCAAAGTTATTAGTGAGGAGATCACATACACACATTGTCATTCAATCCCCATTATAGTTCCGCATACAATGGGGTATAATTCTTAATAAAAAGAGTTAAACGTTGAAAAGTTATTTTTGTGTCTTATACTTCTTTATTATAACTGTTTGCACAAAAATCCCTTTAATAAACTAATTGTTTACTTTACTAGCAAGCCATAAGTTAGTTAATGATAACTTTGTAGTTATTGTTCACTAACTAAGTGGGAACAACACACTTACTAAAACATTATAACTTTATGAAACATTTCACTATCACATGATAAACCATTTTACTATCATTGACAAACTATTTCACTAACATTTCATAAACAACCTTACAACCATTTTATCATCACTTTATGAACTATCTCGTTATTGATTCACAAAATAATAAACTACGTTTCTTTCATCATATAAACCATTATTTTGACTATCACATGATAAACCATTTTACTATCGTTGACAAATTATTTTACTATCGTAAGATAAACTAACATCTTGTTTTTACCTTATGGAACTATTTTGTTTCCATCGCATAAATTATTTTACTATGTTGAGCTATTTAACCATTGTCTTATAAACTAGCGTACAGTCATCTCACAAATCAGTTTGTTGTCATCTTATAAACTACCTTGCTTCTATCTTGTGAAATATTTTCTCACACTGTAAACCATTTTGACACTACTTTATACATAACACTATTTGACGAAAATGAGCATCGCATCGTTAGCCTTCAAATATACATAGCCTGATCACCTATATAATTCAGGAAGGACCATGCCATGCTGAGAGTAATCACCTTAGAAACTTTTGTCAAAAATCAATTTTCTACTGATATTCTTAAAGAGCAAAACTTTTGTGTGAGTATTCATAAAACATGTTTGTCATGAGAAACAAAATTAGTAACCATAGCAACTAGGTTGACCTTTACGCCATCTTACTATATGAAGTCAACATCATCTCACACCAAATCCTAAAGGTCTTCATGGTATAATCAAGGAGTTAAAAACATTAAGGTAACAAAGTTGATTAGAGCATATTAGGAGGATTAAGATGAGTATTTGCACCTCTCCACCAACACCACTCTGGAAGGCAAATCAACCTGAATTTCAGGACGAAATTCTTTTAACATGGGGAGACTGTAACAATCTGCATTTTCACGTCATTTTACGTCAATAAATATTTAACTATTTATTTTAAACTTTCACACATTTACTTTTTTTCAATCGTTCAGTTAAATCGCATAAACTAAAAATCATCATTCAACGTAAACGGACATCAAACAAATAAAATTTTACGTCAAGCAAGTGTTATATAATTATTACGAGGATAATTTATAACTTTTCATATTTTATTTTTATTGGTTACGTAAAATGTTTACGTTTCGCAATAAAATACATTTAAGCATACACGAAAGCGCTAATACCTATCTATACTCAAACAAATACCCACTATTATACCCAATACCTAAAATTTTAATCATTCTTATACCATTTAACCCTTATGGCCGGTTTTACATACAAACATACACAAATAAATTATAAACTCTCTACTAGTATCACATCATCTAGTTAATAAACCAACATGTACAACCTAAAATCCAATTTTCCATAAATTGTCAAGTCTTATATGTCCTCCTTTTAATCCTAGCCATTCCCCCTCCTAGGGAGGAGGAGAAGTCTTATAACTTTGTACCTAAACCATGCTTGGACATGGTTTTGCTAGTTGGTTTAAGAAATACTTCCCATGTATATAGAAGGATAATGCAAGACATAAACTAGCAAAATTAATTAAACATCTCTCTTGTCTCTCTACATAAACCCACGGCTTAATTTATTAAGCAAGAAAGATTTGTAGTTTCCATTTTAGCAAGGTTATAAGTATACTGGTGTTATCAAGGGTAATATCTAAGGTGTAGCAAGGTGATTTGGAAGCTTGGGTATTGATTTAGCAAGGGTAGATTCAAGAAAGAAATTCGGGTTTTCTTCATTAGGGTTTTAAATTAAGGTTTGCATTTTGGGGTTTGATTGTGTGTTCATCATCCTCATCCACTCTCCTAAGGTTACATTCTGGATCATTTGAGACGATTACTTTGTTGATTTTGCGATAATCATTACTTTCACTAGAGGTGAGTTTATAGCCCCACTTTTACTTGTTTTACAATCACTTTACAAATCTCGGGGGAGAATACATGCTCATTACAACTTGTTTACTTACTTGTTTACATACTCATTTACAAACTCTTTCACATACGCTTCCGCATACTTGTTTACATACTTGATTTCGTAACTCATGTATACACTCGTTTAAATGAACATTTACAAACTCATTAACATGATCGATTACAAACTCGGTTACATGAACGTTTACAAACTCATTTACATGGTTGATTACAAACTCGTTTCCATACTCATTTTCATATCTCGCAATAGGATACAATACTTGTTTTCACTTATGGACGCAACAACTTTACTTTGATTCAAATGATTACGGGCAGTGTTGCAAAAATCGGCCCCGCCTAGGCGGAATCGGTCATTAAACGCCTTGATTTTTACTAATCGGCCTAAAAATCAGCCTGGTAAAAAATCGGTTAAAAATAGGTCAAAAATCGGATTAATCGGTCAAAATCGGAAAAAATCAAAAAAAAATCGAAATAAATAATGAAAAAATCGGATCACTTGAAATATTTGAAGTTTTGAACTTTGAAATACCATGCTTATCTTATACATATTATATCTAAAATTATAATTTTGTATATAAAAAATCCAATCCGATTAATCCCTGATTAATCCCCGCATAACTGATTAATCGCTAGGCGCTACCAGACCGCTCCGGGAGCACCTAGCGATTTTTGCAACCTTGAAAAACAGTGGGTATTTTATTTGAATAGTTATCTTGTCACGATTCCATACATATAAAAAACAAGCAAAACTGAGTTAAAATGAGTAAGTTACACTTTTTTAAAGATTTCGGATAAATAGAAATTACAAACACCAAATTATTTTTATAAATAATTTTCTGTAATTTTTATAAAAATATACAATCTGTTAGAAACTTTAAAAGTGGTTTACGAGTGTTTTCGAGTCCGTTTGGGCTATAAAAACGTTAAGAAACATTGTCGTATCATTTATATAATATTTATATACGTTTTCAACTTTATAAATATTATTTTATAAAACAATTAAACTATTTATATAATATCATTAGATAATCAATAAAAATATTAAATCAAGTATTATTAACAAATAATACATTGTTGAACAAAGATAACATTTTATTTTACGGACTCATATACGTAGACATTTATTTAACAAATACGAGTTAAATATTGTTTCGACTTTTTAAATTAAACAAAAGCTATTAGGTGGTGGTGTAACTATATAACTTGCGATATTGTATTTATATTAAATACATTATACTTATACGGCCAATAATTAATTAGGTTGCATTTGAATTTCTTGAGATAGTTCACTTATTTGATTTATATAATCAATCTATTCACTTGAGGTGAGTTCATAGCCCCATTTTTATACAATTCCAATGATTTACAATTCTCGGGGTGAGAAACATGTATTGTTTTACATTTGAAAGCAAGTACACTTTAAACAAATTACGAGTTTGCCCAAGTAGCTATAACCCACTATGCCCATGAATCATGAACTATTAATTTCTGTATTGTAAGCGCGAATGTTATGAATAGATCAATTTGGGATTGACATCCCCGTTCGGGTGACTAGCGCTCACTTGTTTTGGTGGTACCGAAACGACGAATGTATACCAGGTCGGAACAATTTGGATGTTACGGGTTGAACATCTACACAACCACATTAGTTGCATTAATTTGCATACATATATGTTGTAGCTTCAGTGTCATGAGCTTAGTGCATTTCGTAATTACATTTTGAGATATTGTATGTGTTACATGTCTTACACTTGGAAATCTTACGGTCCTACTTTATATATTACTTAAACCTGTGAATTCACCAACTTTATGTTGACGTTTTAAAGCATGTTTTCTCAGGTCAATAAGGTACGAGAACAAGTATACATTGGTGGTCATCATTTTGAGAGTCATGTTACATGAAGATTTAAGTGCATTACGTTTTGGAGTATTTGTTATGTGTTAAAATCTTTTACATTTTCATGGACGAACAAGTTATGCTTCGGGCTTTTGTAGCAAACAATTTATTTAATCCAATGTATTATTTTCAAACGACTAATATAGATGTCGTTCTCTCATCTTGTGCTATTGATCTATGATGTAACACTCTCAGATCCTTATTCCGTTGCGACCCTATTTGGGGGTGTTACAATGAGCATGTAGCATTGACTTCGACTTGTCAACGGTTAGCTGTTGTCGCCGTCAAAAAATCTGCATGAATGGGTTAGTGATAAACAACATATATGGACGAAAGTGGCTTTGTCACTTTATCAAATACAGTTGTAATAACCACGATTCCCCGTTAATCATTATAAATATTGCCTGTAATCAGGTAGAATTCCGAAGAATCTCATTGATAGGGTTTCGCAACTGCACTAGCCGTTCTCATTACCGGAGCATCTCAAAGCAGACAACACGATAAGAGTAAACCGGTAAGTTACTATCTTCGCGATTGAGTCGTCAATTCGTGTTCAGCTTTCCTACGTCCATATACCCTTGTAAGGCTTCCCATGGACATAAGATTGAAAATTGATTTAGGAAAATCAGTTGGTGTGTTAAGATTCAAACGGTTTTTATAACACACTAACAATTTTATCTTTTTCAAAATTCATTCGTCAATTCATAAGCTAGATCGAATCAGAAAATCGCATGTGATTTACCTTTTTCATAACAAAACACTCCAACAGAAGAATCACGTATGATTTTCCCTTTTCTATATCAAAATAGTCCTATTTTGTTCAGTCTACAACAAGAAGGAGCAAATCACACGTGATTGAGATTTTTTAACAAAACAATACAACACCAGAATCACATGTGATTTGCCTTTTTTAATATCAAAATAGTATCATTTGATTCAATCTAAAACAACAAGAAACAAATCACATGTGATTTCAATTTTTCAATAACAAAACACTAGAAGACCAGAATCACATGTGATTTTATCTGTAATATCTTCAAAAACATCTTTAGGATCTGAAACTTCTAGATCTGATTCATTCTCATTCTCGATCTGTTTTTGAACTTTTATAACATCGATTAACTAATTTTCCAGCATTTTAATGAATAATAGATCTTAATTACTGTTTTGAGACGGTGATTCTGTGATTCCGGTGATCGATTTGTGAATTCTGGTGATTGATTTTGATTTTCGATGATCGATTTGGGATTTTCTGGCAAATCAACGCTGATTTGTGTGATTTATAGTAACTGGCGATGATTTGGTGTGAATTCCGGTGAATTATAGTGGTATAAAGAAGTTTCGGCGATAGTTTGTTATTTTTCGGCGTTGGTTTGTATTATTCAGGTGGTGGTGTTTGTGAAAGTCGTTATATGTGTGTGTTTTTAGGAGAGAGAAAGTAAGGAAGTAAATGAAGGGTAGAGAGATGATTTTAAGGTTTATATATGATTGGAACTTTTGATCTTAGCCATTGGATTAAAATAAAATCAAGGGCCAAGAGTAAACTTCTATGAGGATCTCACCTCTGCATGAGTAAACTTCTATGTTATCCACTAACGAGTAAAGTTCTATGTTATCCGATAACGAAAATTCAAAATTTATGAGCTATTTTACATCTTATTGATAAACTAGGCCTATAACCAAACACAACCTATTAACAAATCTACAATTTAAAAAAAAGAAAAAGAGTCTAGTGTAGAGTTGCATCATGTATGTATGCCTATATGGACAATAAACTTGTATGTCATCCAATTAACGAGTAAACTTGTATGTTACATAATAACGAAAATTCAAAATTCATAAGCTATTTTACATCTTATCGATAAACTAGGCCTATAACCAAACACAACCCAATGGTTATCCATTTCTTACATGAACTAGAAACTGGAAGGGTAAACTTTATAGATACTCAATGTACTCTTTATATTAACTCATTATGCATCATTTACCATTTTTATTTTCATTATGCATAACAAAATTTAATATCAGTTGTTATTATGCTTAGCATAATAACATTTCAACAGTCATCTTCAAATTAAAAACAATATAGTAATCTATTAGTCACTTAAGATGACCAAAACATCCTTCGTCTTCTTTGTCCATCAATACACATAAGGCTGCAAACGCAGTGAACGTTCGGCGAACATTTCATGAACCATTTGGTAAAAAATTAGTTAATTTATCAATGAAACATCATGAAACAAAATTGTTTCGTTGTTTAATTAAAATGTAATTTTGAACATGAACAAAAGTCTTGCTCGTTCGTTTATGTTCATGAACGTCCAATTATTCGTTTATGATTAAATATTTGTTTATGTTCGTTTATCGTATTATTTTATTACTGTATATAGTTTTAAACTTGCTTTACTTAAACAAAACAAAACTTTTTTTAGGTAATGATGGTTCCCGACCTTTTGGCCGACTAATCCACTCAAGGTTGTTTGCACTTAGCAGGAATTGAACTTGAGACCTCACCCATTTTAAAGTGATAGCGACAAGCCCGTTTGCCATTAGGCTACCCTTGAGTGGTTAAACAAAACGACACTTATAAAACACAATACTATGTATATGTTTGTAAATTTTATGTTTACCTTTTTACGTTCATTTATGTTCGTTCGGTTATCTTCGTTTAGTGTCTTAATGAACGAACACAAACGGACATGAAAAACCTTGTTTCTTAGTAAACGAACATGAACAAGAAATTTTGTTCGTTTAAGCGGTTGTGTCCGTTTATTTGTCCGACTAAAATTAAACGAACAAACATGAACAAGGCCCCTTCCATATGTTTCTCTGACAAAAGCACCAGTAATAAAACCCAAGGATGGTTTCTTTATTTGACACCAATAGTAGATAATTGTGTTCGATATAGGTTGTGTGGAGTCTATGGAAGCTGTGACATTGAGCAGTCTCCATCGTGTGACTGTTTGAGAGGGTTTATGCCAAATAATCCCAATCAATGGAAAATTTTAGATTCTTAGAGAAATACCATTGGATTGTGTTGCAGGAGACGGGTTTTGAAAACACCCTCATACAAAATCTCTTTTCATATTATTTCAATCATGCTATATTTTTATGTGTTTGTTACTCAATTATATTCTATCAAAACAATGTGTGTTAGTACAAAAATAGTGGAGTATAGGATGTTGTTGATCAACGCACTTGTGATGGGGATCACGAGCTCGTTATGGAGGATGTGATTTGTATTAAGTGAAAGTAAATGAGGATTTCCTGCTAAGAACAAAGTAAACCGTTAGTCTTACCGCGGGAGGGTGTCCCACGATTGGACTCCGGCGTAAGAGTAAGTATTTGGCTATAAATAGTATGTGTGTAAATTGGTTATGGAAATCATACCCTTGGGAGTGTTTTGGTAACTCCTTATATAGGCTGGTGTTGTTGTCGGCTGCATGGGTCATGAGGCAAGCTTCACCCTATTATCCAGTGGGTAATAGGGTTGTTTTTGTGAGGTCATCGTTGTTGACTACGTCACGCTTTGTAGCGTAGAGACAAAGGTTAGCGCACTTATTGTCTGTTATCCCTATTTGGTGCGTTGATGCTTTACCTTCGGTTCCCCATGCTATGTCCCTTACACTATTTGGTTTGATTACGGCTATCTACTTTTCGTGATGTGGCACATGACCATGGGAGTGTTTTGGTAACTCCTTATATAGGCTGGTGTTGTTGTCGGCTGCATCCCTGCATATACGGTTTGCCGCTGGATGGAGGTCGTATCCGCAGATCGGTCTTATCTAGATATGGGTCGCGGTTGGCCGTGAGCCGTTCCTTGGATGCTTTCGGTTGCTGGGCCTGAGCCCTTTTTTGCTGTTTGGCCCAGACTCGAGGTTCGGGCAATACTATACGTCATCATGTCCCCCCAGTCTAGTGTGTTTTTCTCGCTTTGTGAAAAATGTTACTAGACTTAATGCGCCGTTTGCTAAGTTCTTCGACTTGTGTCCGCGGAGTGTGTTCGGGCCGTGTCCTTAGTGGGTAGTTAGCCTTGAGTGTCGTGCTTGCTTCTCAGCCACGCACTCTCTGACTCATGTGATATTTTTTCAAGCGATGGTTCATATATCGCGAATCATTGTGACAATTCGTTTCTTTTAATCTTGGATGTTTGATGGGAAGCTTGGACACGTGTCCTCATCTTGGGTTTTCACTATGCGTTTTTTATTGCGCTTTTCTTAGGTTTTGAAGTGGGTATAAATACCCCCCTTAGGTTTTTACTGTGCGTTTTTTTATTGGGCTTCTCTTTCTCTTGCATACTTTTAAGTTTTTTGGCGATTTTCCAACTCATTTACCTCTTCGATTAACCGTGCTCTTAGTTCCAGGTTAGGTTTTATTTCTTCTTTGATATATTCCTTTAGTTTCTTAGGATGGTTGCGTATACTATTGACACTGTTACATCGATATTAACCCAAAAAGAGTTGGATTTTTTTGTTCCACGTATAATATTCCGGCTGACCTGCATCCGGAATCGCTCGGTCGTGATGATACGATTAAAAACAAGCCAGAAGGTAAAATAGGCATTTATATATTTCATAGAGTGGCCCAACCTTCCGGTGTCCCGTATGTCCAAGACTTCTTCTCTGCGTTTTGCAGATATTATCAGTAATTTTTTTCTCATTGCCACCGCGCAGGTCAGTCATTTGAGATCATGTGTGGTGCTTGGTTCATCAGCCTGCTTTGGGTACTTTTGTGATTTTATTTGCAATTCAATCTTTCATATGGTTGGTTGCTTTTTCTAAAAGTTGGTCAGATCCCCTATTGCTTTTTACAAATGCCCTCGTGATTATTTGAAGGGTTGAAATGATCATCTTTTCGGATTGATGCTTCCGTTTACCCTATTTTTGTTCCTTGGTATAACGATTTTACTATCAAGAGGGATCCGCTTCCTTTTGACGACCTTGTTGATTTTCCTCTTATGGACCAACTTAACTTGAACCGTACTCTTATTAGACGGAATCTGAAAGAATTCTTATGCGCCATTGGTTTGAGTCGCACCTTTGTTGATCCCGATGTCCGTCCCACCTTCTTGGGTCTGGATAAGAATAGTGGGTGTTAGTTTACGTATATATTTGCATATTATCGTGTTCATTTTTTATGTGTACATCTTGTACTGATTATCTTTTGCTTGCAGATATGGGTCTTTAGCCAATGGTTGGAAACACCTTAGAATGACTTATAATGGATGTGTATAGAAGGGTATAGGTTGAATAAAATTTTGTATGGGTTTGTTATAGAGGGGTGTTTGAGCCGTGGCTTCAAGAGAGAAAGAGAGATAGGAAATTTTCTTTTTACCAAGTGTTTTATGCAATGTGTGTTTATTTATCATATGTATACATGTATATAAGATGAAGGTCTAGTCAAAGGAACAAGGTAAGGTCTTAGGGATGGGTCTTGGTCTTGGTCTTGGTCTTTTGGTCAAAGAGACAAGGCATGGGCTAGGTTTAAATGCAAGAGATGTACATTTGACCAAAGTGTAAGATTTCTTTCATTTTCTTGCATATAACTCTTTAATTTCGGCTAATATAAGATATATGTGATATTGTTGAGTAATTTTTATGTATTGGGTATAAATGTGGGTATTTGTTGAAGCGTAGAAAAGTTTTGGTGGTTCCGGGAGTGCCTAAACGCAATTTATCGCGAAACGTATACACTTTACGTATCCGATAAAAATAAAATGAACAAAGTTAATAATTATTCTCAAAATAATTACTTAACCCTTGCTTGATGTAAACATTTAATTGCTTGATGCCCGTTTACATTGAACGCTAATTTTTAACTTACGCGATTTAAACTTAATTCATGAAATTACAAGCAAACGCGTACAACGCTAAAAATAAATAGTAGATTTATCGACGTCGTCAATGACTTGAAAACACAGGGTGTTATAGACTGAGTCAGGGTTCTACTTCTGATGACTTCTATGAGTCTCAGACTATTGACTCCACTACCGCTCTGAATGTCTATGTTCCCAATTAGAATATTACTAACAATGCTCGGATAGATAATCATGTCACTTATCAAAATCTTCTTGATCATGTTACACCTTTTGGTTACTAGGCCGCTCTTCACAACCAGCATGATGCCGAATTTCTTGACAGTTTTATATTAACTCGGCTCAACATGTTTGCATGGTTTCTAAATTACGTTTGAGTTATGAACATGAGATTATGATGAGGGGGAAGTATGAGAAGAAGTTTACTGATAGTGTTGCGGTGGTCCAATAAAGGGATGTAGAGATTGTTGATTTAAAGGCTCGGTTGGAGAAGTCTGAGGCCGAGGTTGCGAATGTGATAGAACTTTGCAAGCGTGTGTCTGATTTAGAACCTATGGTTGCCGTGAAAGTTGGTGAGGTTGCTACTTTAAATACACACAATTCCGGTTTGTCAAAGAAAGTTTATGCCTTGAAGTTGGTTCGTGGAGAGTTGGATAGTAAAGTAGCTCAGTTGACGGCAGATTGTGATGGTTTGAGGGATCAAGTTATGGGTGAGGGTAAGATGCGGGAGGAGTTTGTGTCTCAGCAGGATGCGGCAGAGCGTCGCTTTTCAGTGCGGGCTGCAACTTTGGATGCCCGTATTGTGGACGTGAGTCGTGACATAGACAACATCCTCTATCCTCATATGCTGACCGCCATAGCTGGGCGGAGATGGGTGGTTGGGCACGATATCCGCCTTGCTGTACACAAGTGCGCTCGTTTCGTTGAATGTCGTTCTGCCTTGGGTAAGGTTATATCGATGGTTATTAACAAAGGTATTCAACAGGATTTGGAGGCTGGGGTCGTGCATGGTAAAGTTGGTAGATCTTTGACTCAGTTGAGGCTTACGATACGGAGATTGAGGTGAAGTATGTTGTCGCTGTTTCTGAATTTAAGGGTGTATCTTTTCCTTTGTTGGATGAGTTAGAGAGCCTTAAGGATTCTCCACTCGCATTAATTATGTTTGCTCTAACTTTGAAGGATGACCACGGCAATACCAACGTTACTCCTAAGTTCTGTCAGTTCCAACCCTCTCTTGATCAGGTTACCGTGCCTATTTATTCTGAGTCCGGTTCTATAGATTGTGAGATGCTGTTATCCGATGCCATTCCTGTTATCCACCAATCTGAGGAAGGGGTTATGTCTGCCCTTAAGTTCTACTTTAGGTGGAGTTTCTAGCTCCTCTCCTCCTCATGACTCGTTTCTTGGTGTCGCGGATTACCAGGTTTCTACCTTGGTCTTATCTGGTGATGGAGGAACAGCTAATCAACCACCTGTTATTCAGCCGCCCGATGACCTGTTTGATGTGTCTATTTTGGATAAGTCTGGTGATGCTTGATGTTTCCAGCTTGTGGTATTTGGGCCCATTTTGACTATGGTGCTTCGTATCATAAACTGTCCTGTGAAGCTTTCCTTTTAACAAGTCTTTTTTTTGGTGATCTGTGTGCGGCCGCCTGTGGTTGCGTACTGATTTTGTATGTGATAGGTTCGTGCCGTTAGTGTTCTGGGCGTTAGCATTTTAATTTTGCTTAGCCTTGTTACCTTGTGTATGTGGCCGTATGTAGCATGACTATGCAACATTTGCTTAATGAAATTGCTATCTTTTGTAATAGTCTTTGTTAAACATTATTTGGCCGTTCGGCTATTGTACTGGGCTTGCAATCCGCTTACGTTCATTGAGTTAATTTTTAGGTTACTCATCCTTATTTGTTGCTGGAACAAACAGAGTTAATTATGAGGTCGTACTCATTCCTGTGACATATGTGGTTATGTGCATATGTGCGCGTTTTATCATATACATAAAGTGTAACAAGTTATTTCGAAAATTTGTGGAGGTAGCTAAGCCTCACATGATATTTTAATAATTTAGAATAAAAGTCATTACATAATATTAAAGGAAAATTCCCCTAACCGCTAGTGCGGTTTTACATTGGTGGGGGTGCTTACATGATGGAAACTTAAAGATAATATTTGTTCAAATCTTTGACATTCCAGATGCGCGAGAGTATGTCTCCTCTTCCGTTTCTAAGCTTGTATGCTCCTCTTTCAAGTGCTTCCACCACTTCGTATAGTCCTTCCCATTTTGGACCTAGCTTTCCGCTGTTTTTGGTGTTGCTTGCTTCATTGCTGCGGTAGACGAAGTCTATTGGGCCGAAGGTTGTGCTGCGGACTCTGGCATTATAATACTTTTCCATCTTGACTTTGCTTTTAGCTTCGCGGACTACCGCTTTCTCTCTTCTTTCCTCTAGTATGTCTAGGTTCAAGAGTAGCCCTTCATCGTTTTATGCTTGATTTACTTCTGCACATCTTAGCGAAGGCATCCCTATCTCCACCGGTATCACAGCTTCGGTGCCATAGGCGAGGGAGAATGAGGTGTCTCCGTTGCTTGTTTTTATCATCGTGCGGTGTGCCCACAGCACGTGTGGAACTTCTTCGACCCAATTTTTGTTTTCTTCGTCCAACCTAGCTTTTATCCCTTCCCTTAGATTGCGGTTCGCCCTTTCCACTTGGCCGTTGGTCTGTGGATGTTTTATGGACGCGAACCTTTGCTTGATGTTGAGTTTCTCGCACCAGTCTTTGAGTGGGTTGTCCCTGAACTGCTTTTCGTTGTCAGATATGATTTCTCTTGACAGTCCAAACTTGTACACGATGTTGTCCCTTTCGAATCTCTTAACTTGATTTCCCGTTATCATTGCAACTGGCTTTGCTTCGATCCACTTTGTAAAGTAATCAATGGCTACAATCAAGAATCTCACTTTTCCATGTGCTTCTGGGAATGTGCCTGAGATATGAATTCCCCACTAGTAGAATGGCCACGGGGAGGTTATTGGTGTGAGCTTTTGTTGCGGATTTCTGGGCACTGGTCAATGGGTTTGGCAATCGTCACACTTTATGATGATTTTCCATGCATCTTTGTGCATTGCCGGCCAGTAATATCCGGACCTGATTACTTCTGCCACTACGGACCTTGGGCCAGAGTGCATACTGCACGATCCCTTACCACATATTCCGCTTGTGTTGGGCCGACGCACCGCAACCATGGTTCTAGGAATGACTTTCTGTATAAGACGTCATTGATCATGGTGTATTGTCTTGATTTGATCTTGACCACCCATGCCTTTTTTGTGTCCGCAGGTAGGGTACCTTCCGCAAGATACTCAATTAATGGTGTTATCCAGCAATATCCTTCTTCTTCTACAATGGCAATGATTTCTTATTCTTCTATCGATTTCTTTTTTAATATTTCTACAAAAACCTTTTTGGTGAGGTAGACGAAGCTTGTGGACGCGATTTTGCTTAGCGCGTCCGCTTTTTTATTTTCGCTTCGTGGCACCTGTTCGATTGAGAACATCTTGAAGTTGTCAGTGAGTGCCTTGGCTTTTTCTAAGTACTGGATCATGCTCTGTTCTTTGGCTTCGTACGATCTGTTAATTTGATTGGCCATGAGCTGGGAGTCCACTTTAGCTACCAGTTTCTTTACCCTCATTTGTTTCGTGATCCGTAGGCTGGCTATTAGGGCTTCGTATTCCGCCTCGTTATTGGACGCGTCAAATTCCAACCTTAGTGCATAGGTAAATTCCTCGCTTTCTGGGCTTGTGAGGATAAGTCCAGCTCCTGACCCTTTTAGGCATGATGATCCGTCCGTGAATAGAGTCCACGGCTCTGGGGTTACCTCTTCAGCTAGTGTTTCCACTGGTGGGTCTTCCTCGTCTGGTCTTTCAGCGATAAAATCAGCTAAGATCTGGCCGTGGATTGACGTTCTTGGCCTGTAGATGATAACAAATGATTCTAGCTCAAATTTCCATTTCAACATTCTCCTAGTGTTTTCAGGCCGTGATAGGATCTGTTTGATGGGTTGGTCCGTGATCACTATTATCGGATGTGCCTGGAAGTACCGCCTCAGTCTTCTTGTAGCGTGTACTAGTGCTAAGACTAGTTTTCCATTGATTTTTTTTTCTGGGGCTTGTAAGGTGCGGCTGACGAAGTAAACTGGTATTTGCTGTGAGTCTCTTTCCGCTAGTAAGACTGCACTTACCGCTTCTCTGGCCGCACAGAGGTACATTATTAGTTCTTCTCTGGGTCTTGGTGCAGTTACCATTGGTAGTTCTGCTATGCATTTATTTATGCCTTGGAACGCCCTTTCTGCTTCCGGTGTCCATTAGAAATCACTCTTTTTCATGCATCTTTTTAGGGTCTTGAAGAAGGGGAGTGATTTTTCTGTGGATTTGGATAAGATTTTGTTTAGACTTGCCAGTTTTACGTTGAGGCTTTGCGCTTCTTTCAATGTCTCGGGGAATTGTAGCTTCATTACCGCTTCTGCATTCTCTGGACAGGCCTTGATTCCTTTCATGCTGACCACATAGCCCAGGAATGCTCCTTCTTCCGAACCGAACGTGCATTTTTTCGGATTGAGCTTCATGTTAATTCTTCTCAGGTTGCGAAATGTTTCTTCGACGTATCTAAGTATTTCATGCTCTGTGTGAATTTTTATCACCAAGTCATCTACATATACCTCAAGGTTCCGGCCAATATGTTTTTCAAATGCTTTATCCATAAGCTGTTGGTATGTCGCTCCAGCGTTCTTGAGGCCGAACAGCATCTTCGTATAGCAGAAGACCCCTTGGTTGGTATGGAAAGCCGTCTTTTCCTCGTCCTCTTCAGCCATCTGTATTTGGTGGTATCCCTTGTAGGCGTCTAAGAAACACTTAAAGGGGGTATCCGTAGAGAGATTCAACTTTCCAATCATTTTCTAGGAGGGGATAACAATCTTTTGGGCATGACTTGTTTAAATCTGTAAAGTCCACACACATCCTCCAGCTACCATCATGCTTCATTACCATGACTGGGTTCGAAAGCCAGTCGTGGTAGTGTACTTCCCTTATGATTTTTGCTTCCACAAGTTTGGTAACTTCCTCCTGGATTGCTTTGTTCACGTCTGGTGCCCGTCCCCTTCTTTTTTGCCTTATGGGCTAGCATCCTTCGTGGAAATTCAGGAGATGCTCCGCCATGGACCTTGGAACGCCTGTCATGTCTGCCAGTTTCCAGGTAAATATATCCAGGCTGTCTTTAAGCAGATTGCAGAGTTCCATTCTTCCTTTCTCTGATAGGTTGCTGCCTATCATAATAGTTAGTTCAGGATACTCTAAGTGGATTGCCACTTTAATTCCTTCCGTGGCTGTTGGTTCTTGAGGTGGAGGTCCACTTGGTGCTCCTGTTATCATTCCACATTCTGCTAGTATTACGGTGTTGCTGCGGATTGTTACTATTCCCCTTTCTACTGGGAATTTTAGCATTCTGTAGGCTATGGAAGGGACCGCTTGGATTTTTCTGAGACTCGAATGGCCGATGATACTGTTGTATGGTAACGGGGACCTGACCACCATGAAGTTCATTGTGATGCTTGTAGAGTGTTCTCCATCTCCTAAGGATACCATCAGTAATATTTGCCCCAACGGTCAGGATATCTCGCCGCTAAACCCTAGAAGAGGGGTTGTGGCAAGAACCATTTGGTTTTTATTTCTGGGCGAAGTTTGTTGAAACAATGCTTGTATAGCACCTCTGAGGCTGATCCTCCATCTACGTGCATGCGGTGGATAAGATGCCCTTCTACTTCCGCCTCGATTACAATTAGGTTTTCTTGTCCATCGCTTCTCTCGAGGGGTGAGAAATAGATTTCTTTCCCTGCGAAGAAGCTTTGGGTGGTCTTTTGCCTCATCATTCATTGCCAAGGTTGGACCATGAAGATCGTTGTAGGTTTTTCTTTACTGGGTTTTCCCCCTTCTTGGTGGCCTTCGCGTGTTCTCATCGCTTACTTCCTTGCTTTATTTCTTTAACTAAGTGCGACAACTATCCTGACTTGTCCGCCTCCTCTATCTGCTTCCTCAGATGGATGCATTCGTCCGTGCTGTGACCTTTATCACCATGAAATTCGCAAAACTTGTTCTTGTTTTGATTCTCCACGGGATCGGTCATGGGTGGCGGTGCTTTGAATTTTACTGTTTCCATGGCTAGGATTTATTTTGGGGGTTTTCTGAGAGGTGTGAACCGGTCTTACCGCCTGCTCACTTTGTGCTGGCTTTTGAAATCCGGTCGCTTGTCGAAACTTGGTTTGTGGTTTGTTTCGTGATGTCTCTACGACGGCTGGACTTTCTTTCTTAACTGATTGGCTGCCGCCACCTCCTTTCTTAAAAAAAGTTGTTGTTACGTTCATTATTTCGTCTACAGATTTGAGGATGTTGTCATTCAATTTTTTTGATTAGATCTGGATTGGTGATGCCGTGCATAAATCCAGATATTTTTATGCATTCTAGCGCCCTGTTGACGTGCATGCTTTCTGCTTTGAACCTTTCCATGAACGCTTCTGTAGACTCTCCCTTTTTCTGCTTGATGTGATGAATCTCTACGGGGTCCTTGATGTACTTCTTTTGTTGCGAGAAGTTTCCCAGGAACGCTTTTCGTAGCATTTCATAGTTATTAATGGATTCTGGTGGGAGTTTGTCGAACCATACTCTGGCTGAGCCGATAAGCGTAGAGTTGAACATGTGGTACCAGGTGGGCATTGCCCATCGCTCTATCTTGGCGGCCGCCTGAAAAAAATTTAGGTGGTACTTTGGATCTCCTGTCCCGTCATACATATTGACATTAGTTGGCATGCGGGTCCTCTTTGGGACTTCAAAGTACCAGATCCTTGCTGTGAACGGATCGGTTTCTTTGCACAGCCAGGGTTGGGACAAATCGTCTTCTCCGTTTGAGCTATGTTTCTTGGGCCGGGATTTCCAGTGTCCACACTGGTCATTCTCGTCTTTGGAGAAATAAGCTTCTTTTGTCCGAGCAGGTTGCATGCGGTTCGCGTAGTCAGCGGCGTGCCATTCTTCCTCTATATCTCTTTGACGTTCACTGGAGCATGTGACATAGCTGTGAATAAGACTTCTTGCATCTTTCTTTCTACGATTTGGGTCTTCTGCTGACCTGTTTGAGCTGACACTCCTCCTTTCACTTGCGTGCCTATGTCGCGGTGTGACCTCTAGCCCTAGTCGTGAGTGTGCACTCTTTCTCCTCCCCCTAGACGTGTGAAGATGTTTTCGTCTCTATGGCCTAACCTTGTGAACACTGTGGTGCTTACAGGGCTTCTTCGGCGGGTTGGTTTGTCTCCTTCACGCCTTAGCCTGAAGAACACACGCATGTTTTACGAGGCACGGATGTCTCTTGGTGCAGCGGCCGGGCTTGGCTTTCTCTTTTTAGTTCTCCTTCTGTCGCATGACTCTGATTCTGAGAATTGAGTTTCTTCGCGTGTTCGCGAGTTTCGATGTGAGCTTTCGTCGTAGGCTAGGCGTGTCTGCACACCCTGGAGCTTTTCTCTGTGGAGTTTCTCCGTCATGATGGGTAAGATTTGTTTGTAGTGCTTCTCACAAATCTCTTGGAGCTTGTCCTCTGGCAAGTATTCAGAATCGCCCTCAGCTGCTTGTTTGCTCCCTTTGCCTGCTGTGTTCCGGACGGCGAAATTAGCGGGTGTTTAGGCTTGGTCTGCCGATTTGCTCATCTTTTTTGGGTGAGATTTTTTTTGAAACGTAGTTGTGTTTAGTCCCACAGATGGCACCAACTTGTTAGTACAAAATTAGTGTAATATGGTTAAGAGGAAATAGCGTGCTTACAGTGGGAACTATAAGCTCATTATTTAAGCGAAGGATTTGTACTAACTGAATGCGATTGAAGATTTCCTCCTAAGAAAAGTAGCACCATTAGCCTTACCGCGGGAAGGGGATCCCGCGATCAAGCTCGGGTGTGAGAGTAAGTATTGGTTATAAGTGGTATAGGTGTAATGGTAGCGGAAATCATCCCGTTAGAAGTGTTTGAATAACTTCTTATATAGGCGAGTGTCACTGTCGGACGCATGGGTCACGGGGTGAGGTTCACCCTATTACCCAGTGGATAATAAGCTTGTTGCTGTGAGGTCAACGTCGGTGCTAGCGTCACCTTTTGTAGCGTAGCTGCTTAAGTTTGTTATCATCGTCTGTTATCCCTATTAGAAGTGTTGACGTTCTTCCTCGACATCCCATGTTCTGTCTCTTATTCTTTTTGGTTTAGTCACGGGTGACCGTCTGTCGTGGAGTGGCACGCTGGCGTGCGCGGATTTGTGTTCTTTGCAGAACTGCGGAGCTTGCGCTCCTTGTGGCCGTGTACGGATTATGCTTCTTTACGGATCCGCGGATGCTCGTGTTCCTTGTGGCCGTGTGCGGATTATGTTCCTTGCGGGTCCGCGGTATGATACTATACATCATCATGTCCGTTAGAAGTTGTTTGGTTGCTTTGGGTCTTTTCGGGTGTTGGGTTTGAGCCAATTGCTTATTATGTGGTCCGGGCTCGAGGCCGGGACGATACTATACGTCATGAGTTGAAGACAATTTTACTCACTTTATTAAAAAGGATAATATTTAATCACTTTTAAAATATATCTTTTTTACTTAATGCCAAATAGTAATACTGTTGATCAACTTTATGTCTTTATCTATATATTTGTTTTGTACGTGATGGCTATTATTCGATATTGTAGAATTGTAACGTATTGCAATGTAAGGAGCATCTGTTCTAAAAATTGGACTATACTAAAAGTTGTAACCTGTGCCAAAGATCTATCGATGTTGTTCGAAATGATAACCGGCAAGTATTGTATCGTTGTTTGCCATATTAAAAATATCGAGATGCAACACAAGGAACAAATGTGCAACCTCCAAACAAACAATAACAAGATTCATCAACGTGTTATCACAACTCAAATTTACACTTTTTGAAATGTCTTTTCTGCTTAAAGAAGTTAGTGAATATAAACGCAAGACACCACACTACGTATCGACATTGTGAGATTTATTTGAATTCTAATTGTGTACGTACAGTTTACCATTTCCCACCATGATGTCATATTATTTTTACATTACCCTTCTTTTCTTTACCACAGTCCAATTATTTTTGCGTTGTATTTTTTCCATCTCAAAATAATTAACAGTTACAAAACATATAAATTTTAACTAACTTCATATTTAACTAGTCAAATATCGTTTCCACCAACTAAAATCTCTTCTCAATGTTCAAAGCGAGTAACATATCAACGGCGCGTTGCGGTAGAGCATTTATAACCGCAATTATAAATGTCTGATAATTTAAATTTAGATTTTTAATACAACTGCCTTAAATTTAAACAACAAATTCAAGAGATCGCAAAGATAATAACAAACCTCATATGCATCACTGGCCATAAAATTTAACACATCAAGAATGCGTAACACAATACAGAAAATTTCGGCAAAGAAAGACAATCAAAGCTCGGACGTATGCCCCTAAAAAAGAGGCATGGTATTTTCAACCAATTTATCCGTGTCACAGTAACATTTTGTTAAAACCATCAGAATGAAGAATCTTACAGCTCATGGTATGTACCAACTAATACTCTAGAAAAAGATAAGTTTGGTCGATCATAACATGATGGGTATATTCTTTCAAGACCTTTCTAATTAAGTAAAATATAAGAACCAAAAAGATTGTCAGCATGGAAGAAAATAAGCTCACTGCATGCCTTTGTTCGGTAAGGCCGGTTCATAGTCGTCTCCAAAACGTGTTCATGTGAATTTATAGTCACCTGCCCTGCCTATATCTTAAGTAAAGCCCTCAAAATTAGCATGTCATGCCCACATGACCGTAAACACTTTGACCTATCGGTTCAGCTTCGTCAGAAATGCATGAACCGTTGAAAATATGGATTCCCATGAATTGACAAAGGTCGATGCGACAGAAAAACGCAGAAGAATTGCAAAACAAAGAAAGAAATTAAGGTTAAAACAGGTCAAAAACTAAACAGTTAACAATGTAACTAACTGAATCCCCCCTTTAAAAATTAAACACTAATCAATGAATAAGATTAGATATTTGAAAAACTCACGACCTAAATTTCAAACATCCAACTACGGTTTCCATACAAGTTAGGACAATAATACACAAAAATAATAAAGTAGGAAAATTCAAAAGGCGCTTACCCCATGATACTAGTCTCTGAACAACTTGTCTCCTAGCACACCCGCCCAAACCAATAGAAGCCACTCGAACATTGGAACATAATTACATTCAGAATAAGCATGAAATATAAATTGACCTGCTTGGAGTAAGAATCATGTCAAAATCGATACAGAGGGTTAATCTAATAAAAATTGTCAAAATTTAATTTTTTCAACAGCAAAGAAACTCAGTTACATTTTTTTGTAGTTCCTATTCGTGCCATACGACCTCACAACACATTTCCCTCACATCAATTTCCGTAAACGTATTACGGGAAAAATTTATATTGTTTCCTCAAATTCTCCTTACACCACTAGTAACATGACAACTTGTAATATCATGAACGATCCAAATAAAAAAGACAAACAATGCCATCGTAATTGCAGGTGGGACATGCATGATTTTGCTGAGATAGTATAAATTCCAGCATAAAACGCAATTGCGAACGGGTTACTAAGTCATCACAACCAAGCAATTACCATACAAATTAGATATAAGAAGACAAACTATAATATACACATCAAATATATCACTCTTAAACAATATTTCACGGTTTAAACTACTTCCATCAACATTAGGCCAACACATGAATATACGCGTGCCATAACGACCAAATTCTAAAGAAAAAAACATTGATTGTTTAATTATAAAATTTTATACGCAACAATTTAAGATAAATAACTGTGAACGTCAATACAAAAGAGAAACAAACATTTTACGAAAGAACAAAAAGCATACCTCAAGAATACCATTTAGTCGCCAATGATGCTTCCGACAAAATATTACGACTAACATCATTAGCCACCGAAGATAATAAACTGCAACACAAATTTCCTAAACCTTTAGAATGATAAAAAAATTATCTTTTTTTCACATATAAGATCAACAATTATTATCCAAACAAATCCATACATAAAATTAAAACGTGATCATACATAATAACTGTATAAAGCATATTTCTTTCGGTGTTTTGTACCGTGATGACTCTTGTGAGCCTCGTGTCGTCATCCCGACCCTAAAATTGTGCTGTCAATCAAAAGAGAACCCGTTAGAAGGAGTCCCGAGGCCGAAGCCCCGGGAACCACCCTCCGACGAGACACGTCAAACCCGATCACAAGAGGATTTTTAGTAATACGTCGTATAGTGTGATTGTATGGTATGATAATTGATATGAGATGAGTGAGATGCATGTATATATAGAGGTAAGGTAATATTTGTAGAAAAGAGAGAGTGGTAGAACCCGGTAAATAAGAGTAAGTGGTCCTTGGCTTATTTAATAACCAAGCTATTGGATAATTGCCCGCTGGATAATAGCATGTAACAGCTCTTTATTATCCTGAAAAAAAAATGTTGTGCAATACCTGTTGGATAAAAACCTACCACATACCTAAAGATCCAATAGTCAATAGCCAATATACAGACATGACGGATAATAGCACGTCGGTTGCCTTATATCATATTAGTCCATTAGATGTATATGGACAAATCCATACATAAAATTAAAATGTGATCATAATAATAAAGTTATGGAACAACTAAGTCTGCGTACTGCTTTCGAAAATAAACCAAAGCCATTTCAAAATCTTCTTTAGAACACCAATGGCATCAAACATAGCAACAATAATTAGGAAAAAAGGATGGGATAATTCGATATAAATGGTTTTTGATAAACGGGAACGGATAATCTTAGTCACAAAAAAGTTTGGACAACATCTTGACCCTCAACTTCTGGCATCATACACCTTCTTTCATTCTTTTCGCTCTTCTTTTCCAATTCAAGACATCTTATTTTGTGACTTTCAATTATCCGAATGTTGGCATTAGCATGAAAACTTGTGATATTATGGATACCTACAAACAAATAAAAAATGTAAAATGCTCTAGCAATTGGATGAAGGATATGTATGCCTTACTTCAAATACCGTAGTGGCTACAAAACACAACTGTAGCTAAATGACCCGGCCATGATAGGCAAGCAAATATTATCCAAATTAGATATACGAAGACAACTTACCAAGCCTATATAAAACTATATCGACATAACCTAACAACTGACACCTTAATGTATAGATGGTAAATTAACGTGAAGCTACCAATAAATGAAGTTTAAATATTATGATTACAAATGGGCATTCAAAACAATGGTTGCCCAAATATAAACTTCGTCGATGGTTTAAACTAAAATAACAGTCTTCTAAACCGGCCTTAAAAAGACATAAATATTCACTAATGTTATAAATAGCATACCTCAACGAATCCTTTTGCATTAGGAGGACACTAAAACTACGTCGTTTTGAGGCTCAACCCATTCGCTCCTGTCACATACGCCTTAAAACCGCATCGTTTATGTACGAAATGATGCAGTCTTGGTTTCCACCCCCAAGCGTCATAAACACGTCAATTTCTTCCATAATTCTCACAGCTACATAATCTTCGACATCCTAAACACGAAAAATAAGAATCTGTTAATTATCAAAACATCAACATTTACACTAAACATCATATACAAATATGAAACAAACTACGATTGTATTTTTATAGTCTGCGTTTATCTTTGAAATTAGAAAATGACATAAATTAGATTTGTATAAACATTAAAGAAAGTATACAAAAAAGCCATACCACCTCGTTCCTAGGCCTTAAACTGTAAACTACCGCCGTTAAGAATACAATATATACCTGTGGCGTCTCCATCATGTTTAGCGAAAACTGCAGCATGCGCCATGCAAGGAATTCCTACGCTAACAACATTAGCAATGACCTAAAAACAAAAATTCAAATATAATAACACATACCCAATGAGCCAAGGCACTATAAAAACGATCTAAAAGTTTGAAAAATCTAAAGACACAATGACAGACATAGAAGTACACCACCATTTACCCTCAACTAAGTAAAACACACTTTATAACACATATGATTATACACGGCTCATGTCGACAACAAACACTAAAAATTTAATATGTGCATGTACTTTCACCATCATGTTTAGCGGAAATCATGGCACGTGTCGTGCACAAGATTCCCGCCCAACAACATTAGAAGGAACCTAAAAACATAAATTCAGACATAAGAGCACGTACCTAATGAGCTGTCAGACTATAAAACAATCCAAAATTTGGTAACTCTAAAGACATAACAACAGACATAAAAACACACTATCATTTTACCGCAACTAAATAAAACACACTTGATAGGATCTACGATTATACGCAACTCGGGTCATCAATAAATGGTTGTCAATTGGCCAAAAAAACAGCACATGGGTTGCCATATAAGGTTTCATAAACTATAACATCACGAAACGACCTGTCAT
>BQNB010044263.1:0-13517 GCA_026074375.1 Tanacetum coccineum | reverse complement strand
TCCCATCTCTTAGCTGTTAAGAGAATCTTTAGATACCTTAAAGGAAAACCATCATTAGGACTTTGGTATTCTAAGGATTCTTGGTATGTGCTTAAATACACATACCTTTCTCCATTAAAAACGGACTTAAATGACCAAAAACAGACAGAAACTGCCAAAGATATGTTTGTTTTACACTTGTGTTGTGCAGGAAAAGGATATCACACCAAAAGACGAAAAACAAAGCTAAAACGACAAAACCAGACACGGAATGGAAAAGCTGTGAAGGACAAAGCCAAATCAAAGCCAAAGACCAGAAAAGTCAAAGTCAAAGTCAACTCAACAAATTAACAGTCAAAACCGGAGCCGTAATTGAAGAATACTATTGGATGCAATCTCAACCCATCTGATGGGCCGGGAAAGCCCAATAGTATATTAACGAAGACTGTGAAGACCAAATGGGCCCTCAATCAATGACAACAGCCCATTTGTGTGCAATTGACAGAGACTAGGAAGACTTTGAAGACCCGATCCTAGCCCTTGAACAAACCAATCTCAGCCAGTATACACACAAAACCCACCCAAACCTTATTGGGCCTTAAAAAGCCCAATAACACAAGCCTGACCCTTATTGGGCCCAAACACACCCAGTTGGGCCCAATACATAACCCAAGCCCATTACTGGCCCAATACCATTTTTTATAAACCCTGGGGACCTAAATTGTCAAGTTTAAAAATGTTTGTAAAAAGAAAAAGTGTTTTAAAAATATAAGGGACTGAATTTGCAAGTTTCCAAAACTTTTATCTCTTTATAAAACACAAGGGCCGAAACTGCAATTCACCCTTTCTTTCTTTAAATCCTTTTGATTAAAACACAAGGGTCCAAATTGCCAATTTCCAAACTCTTTTATAACTAAAGAAAAAAGAAACTAAAAGAAATGGAAAGAAATAAGAAGTCCAGGGTTTCTTTTTGCCAATCTCAAACTTTCAAACCTGTTAACCAATAAACGCTCACCCCTCCCAAAGCTTTCCCGCCACCACTCTCAATCCCCTCAAACTCACGAGATACCACCCAATCTTTTACCCAACCCCTCCTAAATCCAGTCCTAACCTTAAACCCACTCCCACTAATCTTTTAAACTGCCACCTTGGCAATCCCCCTCAACCCAAGAAAAATCCATGGCCGGAAATGAGTATAAACAAACACAACCCCAATCCTAGGGCTGGGATTGATGCTGAGGTTTTGTACACACACAACAAACACAACAAGAAGAAGTATGGAAGCCTTGGACTTCTATAAAAAGAAGAAACACAAAGCCGAAGACACACTAGTTTTGAACTTAGCTTATTTTTATTAAAACTTTAATAAAATTGTAACTTTAAGCTTCAGCTTGTTTTTTCTATGTGTAATGTACTGTTTTGAAAGTCTAATGCAATTTCGAAGTAACTTTTGAATTTCTTGATTATTTTTTTTATAACTCAACTCTTTAATTCGTTGTTCATGCTTAAAGAAAGTTGTTGTGTCTTGTTTCTTATTAAACCCACTAGCATTAATATCAATTAACCTTAATTAATCTGAAGTAAAATCAAGTTAATTATTGATTTTTAGAATCTAAAGGGGTGTTTGGGTTAAGGGATAAAACGGGTGAAAATGGTAATGACATGGGTTGGGGTTATTAAGCTAACTTTATCTTGGGTGTTTAAGCTTAATTAAATCTGTTTTGCTAAAGTTTTCTAGTTAAAATCTATTTTCCAAAGTTTTTACAAGCATTGTTGAAACTATTAGTTTTTAAAAGGAGATTACAATGGCTTATTTGGTTAAGCCATTGTGATCCTGAGTAAGGGCTCAAATTTTTGTCATTTGAGTGTTTAAATCAATTGCCAAAGTTCCCTTGAGTCGTTTGACCTTGTAAGTCAAAAAGTCAAGTGAGAATAAGTTCAATCTTTTGTGAAAACCCTACTTTTGAGCCTCAAAAATCAGCAGTTTTTATTGTTTTTTAGGCCCTCATATTTTGAATATAAGCTTATTAGTCACCCTTTTAAATCTGTTTGGGATTAGTATTTGGTAAAAGTTATTTTTGGGCTTATTTTCATAAGCCCAAATAAGCCAATCTCCACTGCTTGTTTTTCCCCTGGTGCTGAGCACCAGGATTCAGCACTCATTAACTTGCTTATTTTGTATTAAGCACTTAGGATTTTTAGCTTTTTATTGTAGCTTAATTATAGTTCTTTAAGCCCCCAAGAGTTAGTAGCTTAATTTCCCTTTTTGTTTAGCTTAATTTAGGTCCAAAACCCCCTAGTTTCTGTTTTTTTTTGCAACTTAGTCAACATAGCTTATTTCTGTTTGGCTTATTTTAGAGCTTATTTTTACCTACATTTAGTTAAAATAAGTAGATAAAGCATAGTTTGATTAGTCTCATCACTTTCCAGCTTATTTTGAGCCTTTTAGCTTAAGCAAAAAGCCAATAAGCTGTTTAGGCTTATTTGGCTTCTGTCCCACAAAAGGCTTATTTTCTGGCTTATTTATAACATACTAGACACAAGTGCCTTTATTAAAAATGCTCCCCATAAGTTGCTTATTAAGTTTGCTTTTCTGAGTTTTTAGAAATAAGCACTTTTTAGAATTTAGGACTAGTTTTTAAGTCGGGCTAGCTTTTAGGGACTGTTAGTGTAATTTTAGGATTTCTTAGTTAATTCTGTTAGTACCTACCCGTTAGGCCCACTATCTCTGTTAGTCCTTAAATCCTTTCACTGTTAGTCCTAGTTAGTTAGTATAGTTAACTTTAATTAATTAATTTAATTAATTTAGGGTTTAGTTTAATTAATTCAATTACTCTTAATTGCTACAGTAAAAATTAGGCGTTTTTATATTTTTAGAATTATCAACTTTTTCTTTATTTAATTTAAATTTTTCAGAATTTTTGTACTTATATTTTCTGTCTTTTTCTATTTTCTTAATTTTAATTAGTGCTTAATATTTAAAAATTCATAAAAAATACAAAAATTAACAAAAAATTATTTTTCTTTTTTAGAAAATTTTCTTTAATCAAATAGTTTGTAGGAAAATTATTAAAACTTGTGTAGGGTGATTTTTGCCCAAATTTCAGTTCCGGGCTCGTTTACGAGTTCGACTTTTTCGTTTCTTACCGTTTTGTTCGCTTTTTAACTCCGATTTTGAAATTTTTTACATTTTCTTTTAAGTTAGAATATTTTTAATTTATTTAAATTTTAAAATTAATTTTATAATTTATTTTTGTAATTTTTAGTTTTAGCTTGCGATTTAATTCCCAATAGTCTATAATTGCATGTTTAATTTAGTTTATTAGTGTTAATTATTTTAGTTAAGTATAGTGTTTTTAAGCCTAATTACGTCCCCCGTAGATTTCTTAGGATTTTCATTGCCATTATTTATGCCCCGTAGTTTAGGATTTTGCCTTTTAGTGTAGCTTATTAGTTGCTTTTTAAGTCCCCAAAATTATTCAGGCTTTATTCCACTTTCTACTTAGCTTAAATTTCAGGCTGAAAACCCCCAATTTCTGTCTTTTATAAAAATCTGTCCATATAGCTTATTACTCTCTCAGCTTATTTTAGGGCTTATTGTAATCAATTTTAGTTAAAATAGGTAGATTTAGCTTAGCACTTTTAGATAAATCAAAATTTAGCTTAATTAAACCCTTTTAGCTTATAGAAAAAAATGCAATAAGCTTTTTAAGCTTATTAGCATTCTGTCAACCAAAAGCTCACTTTTCTGGCTTATTAAGTTAGATTCAGCACTTGTCTCTTTTATAGAAAATGTTCCCCATAAGCCCCTTAACAACTTTGCTTCTTTGACTTTTGCCTAATAAGCCCTTTGGACTCAGTTTGCACATCGGGCCCCATTTCAGGGACCAATTATGTAATTTTTCTTTTTGTTGGTTAACACTGTTAGTTCTTGAGGTTAGTAGGTAATTGCCCCGTTAGTCCTTCAACCCTTTCACTGTTAGTCCCTCTGAGTTAACAGCTGTCAGTTAATTTAATTTAATTAATTTAATTTAGGGTTTAATTTTAATTAGTTTAATTAATATAAAATGCTACAGTAACTTTTAGGGCTTTTTATATTTTTAGATTCCTCAACTTTTTCTTTATTTAATTTGATTTTTTTAGATTTCATTTTTTATAATATTTTCTGCTTTTTCTATTTAATTAGTTTTAATTTAGTTTTTTAATCTTAAAAATTCATAAAAAAATACCAAAAATTAACAAAAAATATTTTTCTTTTTAATAAATTTTATTTTATCAGTTAGTTTATATTAAAAATATAAAAACTTAGTAGGGTTATTTTGCGAAAAATTCAGTTCCGGGCCAGTTTACGGGCCCGGATTTTTAGTTTCTTACGTTTTGTTCGCTTTTTAAACTACGATTTTCGAAATTTTTTACATTTCTTTAAGTTAGAAATATTTTAATTTATTTAAATTTTAAAATTAATTTTATGACTTTATTTTTGTAATTTTTAGTTTTAGCTTGCGATTTAATTCCCGGTAGTATATAATTGCATGTTTTAATTTAGTTTATTAGTTTTAATTATTTTAGTTAAGTTTTTAGCCTAATTATGTTCCCCGTAGATTTCTTAGGATTTATGGCCATTATTTTTGTCTGTAGTTTAGGTGTCCGTTTTAACTATTTTTGTTCCCCGTAGTATATTTTGATTCCCATTTGTCCTCACTTGCTTGTTTTCCCTGTTGAATAATTTTAGTTTTCTTTAATTAATTTTTGTTTATCTAGTTTAATAATCAAAATCATTTGTTTCTCAATTCAAATCATCAATTCATTCGAGCGATTTACATTCCCAGGCTCGTTGGGATTTCGACCCGGGAAAACTTATCTATTCTCGGTTATCTTCGACTCTGCTTTAGATATCCTACTTATATTTGATAATTTTTTTTATATTGTATATATTTTAAGGAGTAGTTGAGCGGACCATTGAAAGGATGAATAGTAAATGGAGAAACTATGAGCTTCCGTTCATAACCTTTTCGCGAAGTGCCTATATCATTAGGACACATAGCCTATCTTCAAACCATACACACCATTCATCATCAAAAACACTAAATCAGTATGTTTACCGTCTTCAATTCTGTACAATAGCCCATAACTCAGTCGTCCCTTTGAGCTTCTTTGATCTGTAGCATGAAGGTTAGACCCTCTATCCTTCCTTAACTCGCCCAATAGCCACCAGAACCTCGTACACATAGTCAACATCCAAACGCTCTAAATCACGAAGGATTATGGAATCAAAACAAGCTATCATCGTAGATTTTCGACTAAGTGCGTCGGCAACCACATTAGCCTTGCCCGGATGGTACTGATGTTAGTGTCTAATATTTCAGAAGTTCAACATTCTTCTCTGTTTCTTGTTAAGTTCTCGCTGAGTAAAAATTATTTGAGACTTCTTATGATACGTCCACGCCTAAACTTTTAACCCTTTCATCATCAGCTGGGTAAGAGGTAAAGCTAATCGGGAGAAACCCTCAACAAAACGTCGGTAATAGCCAGCAAGCCCCAGAAAACTTCTCACCTCCGTCACCGTAGTAGGTCTCGGCCATTTGGTGATAGCCTCAACCTTTGATGGATCCATAATGATGCCGTCTGCAGATACAATATGACCAAGGAAAGCGACTTAGCTGTATACCAGAACTAGCACAGTCGAAAAATTTGCATACAATTCTTCTGTCTAAGAATCTCAACACAATTCATAGATGATCGCTCATGCTTCTTCTTCAGACTTGGAGTAAACGAGGATGTCGTCGTGAAAACATAACGAACTTATCAGGTTACTCATGGAAAATTACGGTTCATCAATCCATAAAACGGCAGGAGCTATGTCAGAACACGATGGGGCATAACCAAGAACTTGTAGTGGCTATAACGCGTACGAAAAGCAGTCTTAGAATATCCTGCCTCTCACACGCAGCTGGTGATAACCAGATGCAGAATCAATCTTAGAAAAATTTGGCCCCTTGCAGTTGTTCAAACTAATCGTCGATTCTTCGGAAGGAGGATTTCGGTAATGAATCATAATTTCGGTGAGTTCGCGGTAATCAATACACAAGCGCATGCTCCATCCTTCCTTCTTAACAAATAAGTCCGTGCACCCCTAGCGAAACACTGGGTCTAATAAAACCATTCTCCTAACATCTCTGTAACTGCTCCTTAATCCTTCCATTCAACAGGTGCCATACGTACGGGCCTTGAGATAGGTTCTGCACGATGGAGTTACTCAAAGGCCAAATTCAACTTCTCTAGCCGGAGGGAAGTCCCAGGAAGTTCATCGGGAAAAACATCAGCTAAATTAACACAACAGAAAGATCTTTTCAATATTAGGACTCTCCAAAGATGTGTCCATAACAGAAGCAGAAAACATTGGCACCCTTAAGACTCAAGGTACGTGCCTTACATAGCAGAGATGAGCTTAACGGACTTAAGCGGTGAGGTACCATAATAAACCAATCAGGTTGGCGAAACGTTACCAAAGATCACAGTCTAGCCATAGAGCATTGGTTAGCTCGATGAGAAGCCAACCAATCCTGCAGAATCAAATCAAAAGGTCGGCATATGGATAGGAAGCAAAATTCGCGGACGTATAGATCATTCAAACGTAGAGGGAAGTTAAAATATTCATGGTCAACTAGTTATGTTCTTCATTGGTTGAAATGATTATAAGATAAACGAAATACAAGATAGGTTACGGAAGAGAGTTTCGCCTTAGGAACCTAATGTATACCTATTCCTCACAGGTCAATAGCCTAAGCTCTAAGGTCATATAGACATCGTCTGATTAACCCTGCTCTATAGATACATAAATTGTAACGCCCACCTAAAGGTAGAGTTAAATTACAAATATGGTGTGACATCAAAAGGCATTACATATCATACACAAGCATAAACAGCGGAAGTCTCAAATGATCAGAAAATTAAATTTCAAGTCCCATATTACAAGCCCAAAAACAATCATATCATAGTAAAACCTGAGTCGCGAGCTCCAAATGTGAAAGACATGAATGCACCAAAACATCAGTCACTAATATACATATATCCATAATGTTCATTATCCATCGATACAAAAACCAAATCTAGGCATGCATCCTACACCCCTTTTGTAACAAATGATAATCTTCAAAATTCGCATATAATATCAAATGGGGGACGGTGTGAGAAATACTCACCACACTTGAGTCATGCCACTAGGTGCATCAATGACTCACGGACATGTTAACTCTTGGAATAGGGAACAATAAGTGGCTCGGGTCTCAAACTAAGGGTTCTAAGGCAAAGTCTATCCAAGTTCATTTCAAAGGGATCATAGCAAAGGTTCAATGCCAAAGGTTCAAATATCAAAGGTAGCATACAGGGTTCATATAGAACATAATAAGTCATATACGAGAGCCAGAAAAAGCTCAGAGCTTTGATCATAAAATGCATCAAGCATTTGTTTATTCATACGTTGGAGTGATATAAGTTTGAAATGAATATTTACTACTAAATACTTGTTTACGTTTAATTTTACGTTGAACGTTTTTATATTTTGTGATTATCAAAACGTAAAGATGTGAAAAAATATTATTAATGTTTTTAGGCATTATATTTTATCAACACGAACATCATCACAAATTTTTTGCTTTCACCGATGGAAGTGATAGTAATGATGATAATTATCGATTAATGGAAAAATTGGAAGCTCTAACTATAAAAATGGATTCTCAATTTTAGAGCTTAAAAGAAGAGATGCATGAGATGCGTAAGAATTATAACAACCGCGAAGATAACCACGCTTCAAAAAACAACATGAATGATGATATGCCGATGTGTGAACGTAATAAAGCAAATCACATCCAATCTGGAGATTATCAAAACCAAAATTCTCATGATACGTATTTCCACCAATCCCATCATGATCTTAATGATTCTGAGAAATCGCTCACAGAATTAAACAATGATGTAAAAAATGATCTCAAAGATTTCAAAAGCTGTATCCGTAGCATGAGAACTATTCATGATAAACTTTTTGACAGAGACGATCAATCTAAAACAGATCTTAAAAAATCAATCACTAAATTCTTAGATGGTCAAAGTGTTTCAAATATGTTTGTCAAGAACAATATTAACGATATAATTATAAAAATGAAGCAAAACGAAAAGAATTGCCAAACTATAAATAAAAATATGGAAAGAAAAATAGATGAGTGGTCAAAGTCTCAAAACGTATCTTCAGAACACACCGATAGGACTGACCCTCCTCCTCCTCCTCCTCAAGCTCAAACCGAGCAAGTAAGTGTCGTATTCGCTAGGAGTAGAAACTATGATGATTCTCCAAAAACTCAAAAAGATCCACCACCTCCTATCATCGTTACAATAAAATCAAAAAAGATCGACCTATTAAAACAACAAAAAAAGGGTTATCACATAGTCAAAACAAAAGAATATCCATTCCGTGAGTACATACAAAAAATACCATACCCTCAACGTTTAAATATGGATCATTCTCACTTAGACCGTATCGTCAAGGAATCTTAAAATCAAGTTAAGTGTAACAATAGTAAGAATAATAGTAATAGTAGTAGCAATAATAATAAACCTATAAAAACTAAAATATATATAAAACAAAAACTTTGCAGTTTTTATGTATGTCGCGCATTCGGCAGGTTTGTTGCGTACCCTGATTTTTGTATCCAAAAAGAAATATAATGAACTTTGTGGGCGTGTTCGCTGTAAACCCTCACGACGCTATAACTAGTCCACTCGGGGAATCGAGGGGTTTAAAGGCTTGTTGCATACACTAAATGCGATTGTGTTTCCTACGGAAGTGCGCTTTTGTATTTTACGGTTTTTGTAGTTTTGTTTATTTTGCAGATTAAATAAATAGGTGAAGGTTGGATGGTGGTGATAACTATTTTAAAAAATAGGTAAGTAAAAACAAATAAAATAAAAAAAAAAAAATTTTACATAAAAATTCAGTAAAACCCAACCCCCCCCCTTAAATTTTAAAAAAAAAAAAAAATATATACAAATATGTAAAACAAAAAAACTTTGCAGTTTTTGAAGTACGATGCGCGCCGTGCCAAAAAAATGTAAGGTTTAGATCTTAAGGAATTCAGGTATCCATCTTTGATACCTAAGATAATTTTGGCCTTTAGCATTCTCGAGTTAAGGTTTGAATGCAATTGCAAGTGTCTTATCCGTCGTTACGGCTATGTATTTGTAATTTGTCGTCTTTTCTGGAGCATTGGTATCGGTTTAAAATTATATGAGGGTGTCGGTGATTTATTAATTCTAGAACTTGTGCTTGATAATCATTACAAGACCGCAGTGAGATCACGTTCGCGTGATAAAGGTATTTTTAAGTGATAAAGAGGCAACGTAGGATTTAAACCAAATTAACCCATCCATTTAACATATTTTTTTAGCAAATTACACTGATTAGCTAACCACCAAATAAAACCATTATGTTAGCACTCATATTTAGTGCTAGATACTCCTAGTTTAACCCGTTGAACCATTCTATTCATTTTTCTCATCCACTAAAAACAAAATACAAAAAAATATATAACCTTTAGCCTAGCCTTACCCCTTATCAAAAGTCCCAATGGTTGGTTGCTGGTTGCTCGGTATGATTGGTTGATTTTTGCTTATAGTTCGCTCGCTCTTTGCTATAAGTGTTGTGCCATTTTTACGAAGATGGAGAAGGCCTGCTTCAGTTTCGTATTTTTTGTGGTGTACACTTATATTAAGTGTGGGGGAATTGTTAGTTGTGCTAAAGTGGAGTGAAGAAAAATATGATGAAAAAAAGTGATAAAAAATTGAAAAAAAAAAGAAGAGGAAAAAAAAGAGAGAGTGAAATATGAATAATAGTTGAGATGTTCGATTATCTCACGGGTAGTGGTATGTTTGGTAACTATCAACATGGGTTCTTGGACTTGTCGACATGTATATTATAAAACCATTTCCAGTATATATTTTCCATGCCTTATCCACACCCTTATTAACCCTTAGCCTAACGTTACAACCCGAATAGGCCTCTTTTGATAATTATGCCTGGTGCTTACGCCATGTCGGTGCAGTTTTGTTTCTTGTACAAGCCTATGGTATGAAATGAATCATGTCTGAGCAATTGAGTGTGATTTCCCTTTTACCCTCTATTACATCGCATATGAGTGTTTGAGTGAATTATACTTTCCTTTTTCGTGAGGTGCTTAGTCATGTTATTACAGCTTGAAGATCGTTGGGTATTGTCAAACATCTTTGTGTTCACATATTAAAAAACCAAAATATTTTTGATATTTCACACCCAATAAAAAAATTAATAAAAATATCAAATATATATATAAACATTTCCTTTTCTTGTCATGTAGGAATTTTATTTTTGAATTTCTTTTCTTAGATTTGCTTGAGGGCAAGTAAAGTTTTAAGTGTGGGGGGATTTGATAACGCTTAAATTATACATGTTTTTATATGCGCTTTTATGTATATTTATTGGTTAATTATAAGAACATTCAATACTTAATAGACTATATTTTCTATTGTAGGTTCATAGTATGTGTCGTGGAAGAAAACAAAAGAATACACGAAGATATGGAACTTAAACGAAGAAGTAAACTCAAACTCAAAGCTTTCCGACACCTGTTCACTGTTTTGGCCATAACTCGGTCATACTAACTCCGTTTGACGTGATTCTGATAGCCACGGATAGAGAATTCAATTATCTACAACTTTGCAAAAATCCATGAAGTGAAAATGATCAGAAGTACGCCGGTTTTGCAAAAATTATGGCGCACTTTTGAGGCGGTGGAAAGAATTAAAGGCATTAAATGAAGACAACATTAACACCCGAAGTGCGGCACATAATATTTCTTGTGCGGTGGTTTTCAAACCCCAGAAAGCCTATAAAAAACCTCTTTGGCTCTCTCATTTTACACACTCTCATACAAATTAATCCCATTTGATTCTATCACTCAAAACAGGGATTTTTTGGGATAAAGGCTTGACAAACCTTTAATCCAAACCACCCTTGGTAACACAATCATCACAACAAGTAGAATCAAAGTTAGGAGGAGTTCTTAGGGAATTTAGATGATCTTTCTTGATGTTCATCAATATTCCCAGGTTTTAATCCATCCAAGGAAGTAGTAGTGAAGTTCAATTCGAAGCTATAAGCTATTGTGACAGAATTGTTTATAGTTTCTGGGTTTACTTTGAATATAATAAAGTTTTCATTGGAAAACCTTGTGAATCATCAAACATTTGATCCTGAAGTTTGTATAAATCTTGTTTATCATTTGAATATGATCTTTACTGAATTCATGATAAATGTTATGTGTTTTGTTACTTCTTCGATCATGGAGTAGTCATCTTGTGTTTGTTTGGACAATATGTGATCTTGGATATGAAGCGTTTGGATATGTGTTTATTTGAATTAGTAAAACATATTTTATACAAGAATATAGGTCGAAAGGGTTCTTTTATATATGTGTTTAATCATTTGCTTGAATCATCCTTTTATTGCTTTCTTTGCAATATTCAATTGATGTACGTTATGGTTAATTAGATCTGTGACAATCTTATTAACTTTAGCACCTTAATTACAAACTGTGAAAACTTCAATTCCTATGGAACGACCTGGACTTACCTAAGCTATACTATACACGAAAGGGTATACTTGCCCGAATGTTATGTTTTTAGTCAAAATTGGTATTTCTAGTTATTATAAATTTAAAGCTTGTAAAACACACATTAGATACCCACACAATGATTCTACCTTCCTATTAATTTCTGGTAGGGGGTAGCAATCCTTAGTACATGCTTTGTTAAGATCAGTAAAGTCCACGCACATCCGCCAACTTTCATCATGCTTTTGACAAGTACCGGATTTGAAATCCAGCTATGATATGCGACCTCTCGCATTATCCTGGCTTCTACTAGCTTTTGAACCTCTTTATTTATCACCTTGCTTCTTTTCGGTGCTTAGCCTCGTTTCTTTTGTCTAACTGGCGAAGTCCCTTCTTTTACTCCAAGCTTGTGTTTAGCTAGTATCCTGGGGACTCCTGTCATGTCCGCTGGTTTCCAAGAGAACACGTCTAGGTTAGCCCTTATCACTTTACAAATAGCCTTTTTCCCTTCACCAGTGAGGTTTCCTCCCAACATTATGGATTGTTCTGGGTATTACGGGTGAACTGCGACCTTGATATTTCTGCCAGCTGTGGGGGAGCTGTCATCGGTCGTACCATCTGGATTTCCAGTGGTTTGGCTCTTTCACTCACAATGGTGGCTATACCCGCTTGTGTGGGAAATTTCATCATTCCAAGCGCGGTGGAAGAGACTACCCCGAGGGCGCGTATCCCCGGCCATCCTATGATGCCATTATATTATGAGGGTGACCTACCTACTAAGAAATTCATCCATACTGTCGATTGGTAGGGGTATTTTCCCAAGGGTACATGTAGGAGTATCTAGCCCAAGGGCCAAGATATCTCTCTAGAGAATCAAATCAGCGGCACGACAGCTGGCACCAAGTTACGTCTTACTTTGAGCCTCGGCCTTAGGAAGTAGTGTTTGTATAGAATACCTAAGGCGCTTCCCCCATCCACGTACATCTTATAGATATCGTGCCCCCTATCTCAGCGCAGATGACTATGAGGTGATCCTCAATGTCCATGTTGGTGATCGGGGGAAAAGATATGCTCATCTGTGGCAGTGTATGTATTACAGACCATGGACAGACATTTCTTCTCTAGGATTGGACCATGAATATGGCGGGCCCTATATCCTTTGAGGCTGTGCTGGGATTTTTTGTCGCCTTACTAGTGCTTGCCTTGCTACTACCTAGTTTGATTTCCTTGACGAGATGTGCTAACTATCTGGACCTTACCGCCTCTTCAATTTGTCTTTTTAAATGCAGACAATCATCTGTGTTGTTCCATTTATCTCCATAAAAGTCACAGTACTTGGTTTTATTTCTTGACTCCGGTGCTCCCAAAATTGGGGGTGGAGCGATAAAGGTTCCTTTTTAGGCCTCCATAGCTAGTAATTCCTTGGGAGTTTTTGTGGGTGGTGTGAACTGCTCGTACTTTTGGTCTCTTAGACCCCTTAAAAATCTTCCTTCTGTTTAAAGTTTTGTTCTTGGTGAAGTATATGAAAATCTTGCTGCTTCCAAGGTTTCCCCTTCTTTTAGATTGATTAGCTGCTGCTTTTTCCCCTCGGATGAAAGCTTTAGTTATGATCATCATTTCATCCACTGTCTTGGGGATGTTATCATTTGAGCCTTTTAATCAATCCTGGGTGGGTTATTCTATGCATGAATTTGGAGATTCTCATGAGCTCCGGGGCTCCTTTGAACATTATGATTTCGCTTGTAAAACGTTTCATAAAAGCTTTTGTAGACTCCCCTTCCCTCTGCTTCACGTGATGAAGCTCTATCGAGTCTCTAGTGTATCTTTTCTGTTGGAGGTAGTGACCTAAAAATTTCTTTTTTGGGTCCTTAAAGCCGTCAATGCTTTCTGGTGGTAGCT
>BQNB010044262.1:0-44998 GCA_026074375.1 Tanacetum coccineum | reverse complement strand
TCTCTTTAGAACCCGAGTCATGAAAATGTGATTTAGTGGGTCATTATAGTCGGGTCAGACTTAGAAAATAAACTATAACCACCAGGAGTAACTATAACTACCAGGAGTAACTAATACACTACCAGGAGTAACTAATATACTACCAACAGTAATAACTATAACTACCAGGAGTAACTAATATACTACCAGGAGTAACTAATATACTACCAGCAGTAATAACTATAACTAACAGGAGTAACTAATACACTACCAGGAGTAACTAATATATACCAATAGTAATAACTATAACTACTAGGAGTAACTACAACACTACCAGGAGTAACTAATACTCTACCAAGAATAACTATAATTACATTATTCAGATATTTATAAATGTTTTACAATTATAAATATGTTTTCACTCAAACAATTAGATGGTGATTAGCTAAATAGACTTATGCATGGTAGAGATTACTCAATGTGATTAGTACTTATACGACCTACATCTAATTAGGTTGCTGATTGAGCAGTTTTACACACGTATAAAATAATATACTTATAGAGAAATTAAGGAAATCCCCAAGTATCCCTTGGAAAATCCCGAACAATAGTATGATGATAACTATATAGGATTGTACATGGTAGTTATTAGACGACGTACTTGAGTACTGATACGACCCATATTTACTTAGGTTGCTTTCGGATATTTCCGTGATACATTTTCTGCCATTTACCTGATTATTTCATCACTTCACTCCTAAGGTGAGTTCATAGCCCCCATTTCTATCTCCTTGTTTTATAAACTCTACGGGGTGGAATTACATGCTTGTTTTACTACGGACACAAGTGTTTTTGTTTTAAACTGTATGCTATCCAGATTATTGACCTGCTATATTGCATAAGTTACCCACAGTGCCATCAAGTCCCTACCATATCATGAACCGTCAATTACCACTATTGTAGCGCTAGTGTTTGGATAAGATTCTATCCTGGACTATCAATCCCCACCTTGAATTTCTGGTCACAAGTTGACCATAAGTGCATTTAACAATGAGAAAAATCATGTAGTTTATTTTGGCAGACACCCTACCACTTGGCAAAAACATAAGGCTTCGGGGTCACGAGCTTAGTGCATAATACCAAGGTTTTTGGACTTCGAATATGTAGATTTTTTTTCTAAGTACCTCCATTACTAAAACTTGTGCCACACTTTTACTTATAAACCTATAATCACTCAACTTTGTGTTGACCTTAGCATGTTTAATTTCAGGTCCTTAAGGTCATATATAAAGCTTTGGGAATGGGAGCCGTGATGATAACGATGAAAACGGATTCTGTGTTTATTTAAATTCGATGCAACTTTTATCTATAAAAACTTATGTCGTCTTTTGGGATTATTAAGCTTTTGTTTAAAGATCTTATGTAGTATGTCTTTTCTTTTCAAAACTTATGGGACCTAATGTATAAACTCTGATTTTGCTATAATGCATCGAATGTTCTTGTTTAAAACGCCATTTTTAGGTCGTTTCCTATATCTTGATTGTTGTACTTTGACGTAGCACCCCAATGTTACCATTCCGCTGCATATCAGATTTTGGGGGTGTTACAGATTGGTACCAGAGCCAAGGTTATAGGGAACTGGGTCATTTTCAAAACCTAGTCTATAACCACAAATTTTAAAAGATTTTCCTTACTTTCATTTTTTAAATTACAGAATCCTTCATCGCTGATCCGATATCCGCGCGCGCATCCCTGATCCGTACTTGCTCTTTTGATTATCATTATAGTATTATATAATTTATATATATTACTTAGTTTAGATCCGATCTCTTATGCCTATCTTCTAGCGTATTACTACTCATTCGTATCGGTCAAGTATATAAATATTGACCATTCCGATTAATTCATGATCAAAACTCTTATTTTCTCGGTTAGTATCATATACCTCAACTCAGTATACTTTTACAAATTCTTAACCAAATTTTGTACTCCTATTATTGACAGAATCATGCCTCCCAGAAGACGGTTGAAAAAGGTATCCGTTAAAAGTTGGTGGAAGAACGGTGGCTAAGCTAATGAAGAATACGAAAAGAACTAGGGCTAACCTAAGATGGTCCTGGAATACAGAGGAAAACAATGGAAATGCTGAAACGTGAATGTGCAGGCTGTTCGCACAAGACTTATCTGAATGGAAAGCCCTCATTCCTTAAAGGAACAGAGGGTGTTTTGGATTAAGGCATTGGATTGAGAAAGTAGAGCAAGTGTTTGAAACTGGCAAGTGTGCCGAAGAAGACAAGGTCATGTTTGCTGCTAGTACTTTCGAGGGTCGTGCGTTAACATGGTGGAATGGAACGTGCATACTCAGGTCTCGTCAATGCTACGTAGTTCATGGACCGATTCAGATGATGTTGATACGGAATACTGCCCAGCAATTGAAATCCAAAAGATGAACACGAAAGGAGCTCTGGACTCTGACCTGAAAGAGATGACATCGAGGCATACAACAACCGTTCCATGAGGCTGGCTTTGATGTGGTCCTGAATGGTGCCACTGAAAGGAAAAAGATTGAGAAGTATGTTCGTTGGGTTTTCCTGAAATAATCAGGGAAACATCACTTCTTCAAAAGTCCTGCAACTTTGCATGATGCCAATAAAAACAAACAACATGGCCCGTGAACTGTCGAGCATCAGTTCAGGGGTAGGGCTACAAATTGGTGAAACAATAAGAGAAATGGGAAGATCATCAAAGAAACCCCAACAACAACAACTACAACAACAACAACAACCGCAACCGAAACAACAACTATCATCAACAACAAAACAGGAGGCAGGAAACTGCTAGGGCCTATGCTGCAGTCCCAGCTGAGGGTAAAGTTTATGCTGGAAATCTACCAAGTCAATCGTGCAACTTTCACATAGTGGCATGCCCTCCGAAGTGTCAAAAGTGCCAAAAAGCTGGCCATCTGGAGAAAGATTGCAGAGTTAGACCCCCAGGTGCAGGAGTTTACCCTTATCAAGATGTGACGTGTCATGGATGTGGGGAAAAAGGACATTTTAGGAACAGGTGTCCTAAGGCAGGAAACCAGCAGAATGTGGGAGCTCGTGCGAGAGCTTACGCGGTGGTGAAAATCCGCTGCAAATTCCAATGTGGTCGCGGGTACGCTTCCTTCTTAATAATCACTACGCTTCTATTCTCTTTGATTCTGGTGCTGAAAAGAGTTTTGTATCTTCTGCGTTTACATCTTTCATCGATATTGCCCCAATTGCTTTAAACACTAGTTACGAAATAGAGTTAGCAGATGGAAAAGTAGTTAGTACCAACACTGTTTTACGAGGATGTACTTTAACCTTATATAACCATATTTTTAAAATTGACCGATCTCCCCGACCCGACTAGGAGTTCGATGTTATTATTGGCAATGGCCTGGTGTATCCACGAGCTATCATAGATTGTTGTGAAAAGATTATCCGTATTCCTCTTTCGAATGGCAAGATTCTTGAAGTCCAAGGCGAGAGGCCGGAAAAGGTCATGAACCACTTGCGTGTATCAAGGCTGATTAAAATAAGCTTGATGAATTCGAATTGTCCCCGAGTTTCTCTGAATGTATTTCCATATGATCTGTCAGTTTTACCTCATGTGCGTGGTTAGAAGTCTGCCGTCGATCTGATTCCAGGCGCATCGCCAGTTTGTTAATCGTCAACCAGATTAGCCCATCAAAATGCTAGAATTGTCGAACCAACTAAAAGAGCTTCAAGAGAAAGGCTTCATTCGACCTAAGTCACTCACCATGGGAGCACCTGTGCTTTTTGTCAAAAAGAAAGACGGTGCGATGAGAATGTGTATTGACTACAGAGAATTAAACAAGTTAACTATAAAGAACCGCTATCCTCTCCCCAGAATTGACGACTTGTTCGATCAATTACAAGGTGCGTGTTGTTTCTCCAAGATAGATCTTCGCTCAGGATATCATCAGTATTGAGAGTCCGAGAGGAAGATATACCGAAGACTGCGTTTAGAACCCGATATGGGCACTTTGAGTTCACAGTCATGCCATTGGGATGACAAACGCACCAGCAATATTCATGGACTTAATGAACCGCGTCTGCAAACCGTATTTGGACAAATTTGTAATTGTGTTCATTGACGACATCTTAATCTACTCAAAGTCAGAAGAAGAACATGAAGTTCACCTGAAGACGATTTTAGACTTACTCAAGAAAGAGAAGTTATATGCCAAATTTTCAAAGTGCGAGTTTTGGTTGAAAGAAGTTCAGTTCCTAGGTCATGTGGTCAACCATGACGGTATCCACGTAGATCCTAGCAAGGTTGAATCGGTCAAGAACTGGAAGACTCCTGAATCATCAACTGAAATCCGTTCATTTTTAGGATTGGCAGGTTACTACCGGAGATTTATCGAGAATTTCTCCAAGATTGCAAAGCCCCTCACCCTGTTGACTCAAAAGAACAAGACATATGTGTGGGGCGATGAACAAGAAGAAGCTTTCTGTATTCTAAAGGAGAAGCTATGCAATGCTCCAGTGTTAGCACTTCCCGATGGACCAGACGACTTTGTGGTCTATTGTGATGCATCAAAACTAGGTTTCGGGTGTGTGCTAATGCAGAAGGGCAAAGTGATAGCGTATGCATCAAGACAGTTGAAGACACATGAGAAAAATTATACCACAAAACACGACTGGAATTGGGTGCGTGGTGTTCCATCTTAAAATCTGGAACATTATCTTTAGAGGAACGAAAAGTGTTATCTACACTGACCACAAGTGAGTCTCCAGTACATCTTCGACCAAAAGAGTTTGAATATGCGCCAAAGCGTGGATCGAGCTGCCTGGACGAGGTGGGAAAAGTGTGAGATTCAAATACCACCCCGGGCATGGCGAAATGTGGTGGCCGATGCCTTGATAGGAAAGAAAGGCTAAGCCAAGGCGAGTACGTGCTATTAGTATCACTTATCATTCTGACTTAAGACTAAGATTTTGAAGTCACAGGGTGAAGCTTCCAAGATCACAAAGCCCAACTGAATGCTAAGAGGGTTAGAAATACCACTTGAACGGACGAGAAGATGGTGAAATCTACTTCTTTGCTCGTATCTGTAATCCAACATTGGTGGTGTAAGAAAACTGATCATGGACGAAGCTCATACTTCTAGATATTCAATACATCCAGGTGCAGACAAGATGTACCACGATCTAAGAGATTTGTATTGGTGGCCTGGTATGAAGAAAGACATTGCTGAGTACGTTAGCAGGTGTCTTACATGCTCTAAGATTAAAGCCGAACATCAGAAACCCTCAGGATTACTTCAACAACCAGAAATCCCTGAGTGGAAATGGGAGAAAATAACAATGGACTTAGTCACAAAGTTACCTAGAAGCAGCGGTGGGTATGATGCGATTTGGGTCATTGTAGATAGATTGACCAAAGTCCTCTCTTTTACCCATGCGTGAAGATTCAAAAACAGAGAAGCTTAGCAAGAATTTACATTAATGAATCGTACAAGACAAGGTAGTACCAGGGTGTCATCATTTCAACCGTGATGGTCGATTCACGTCACACTTATGGCAAGCTCTTCAGAAGGCGTTAGGTACAAAACTAAACATGAGTACGGCTTACCACCCTGAGACCGATGGTCAAAGTGAGCGTACCATTCAGACACTGGAGGATATGTTACGAGCTTGTGTAATGGATTTTGGTGGCAGTTGGGATACTCATCTTCCGTTGGTTGAGTTTTCTTATAATAACAGTTACCATGCGAGCATTAAGTGCGCGCCATTCGAGGCTCTATACGGACGAAAGTGTAGATCTCCCGTGATATGGACTGAAGTGGGAGAAAATCAGCTTATTGGACCAGAACTTGTACAAGAAACGACAGAAAAGATTTTTCAGATTAAGGAAAGGTTGATAACGGCAAGAAGTCGTCAGAAAAGCTATGCTGATAAGAGACGTAAGCCTCTTGAATTCGAAGTTGGAGACCGAGTGTTACTTAAGGTATCTCCGTGGAAAGGAGTGGTACGATTTGGTAAGAAAGGAAAGCTGGCACCACGGTATGTGGGACCGTTCGAAATAATAGAGCGTGTTGGACCAGTAGCCTATCGAATAAAGATACCCTATGAAGGCCGAGTTGGGGTTCACATCACGTTTCATGTGCGAACCTCAAGAAATGTTTGGCGGAGCCAGATGTTCAAGTGCCTTTGGACGAGATCGAGATTGATGAAAATCTGTGATTTGTCGAAGAACCTATTGAGATAGTGGAACGAGATGTGAAGAAGCTAAAGCGAAGAAGAATCCCATTGGTCAAAGTACGTTGGAACTCTCGGCAAGGAGCTGAGTATACTTGGGAACGTGAAGACCAATTCCGGAAGAAATATCCGAATCTCTTCTCTGAATCCGTACTTTCCTCAAGTGCCGCAACTTAAGCCTTGAGGACAAGGCTCTTCTAACCGGAGGAGACTGTAACATTCCGTATTTTCAGGTCATTTTCGACGTCATCTATTTTACGAGTTAATTTTTTTTTCTCGTACACGTTCGCTTTTAATATTAAGGATGGGGTTAAATCGCGTAAACTAAAAACAACGATGAATGTTAAACAGACACCAAAGGGGGGGGGGGGGGGGGGGGGGGGGGGGGGGGGGGGGGGAAAAAAATAAAAAGGATTTCGTCAAGCAAGCCATATACTACTTTTAGGAAAGTAGTAATCAACTTTTTATATTTTATTTTTTGGTTACGTAAAACGTTTACGTTTCGCGATAAATGACAATTAGTTATTCCCGGAACCCTTAAAATTAACGTACGCTTCAACAAATACCTACGTTTATATACAATGATCGAAGTTTATAAAACTTTATGCATATGTATATATTTATACACGTCTCATATGTATATACAAGATAACAAATACTTTATAAAATAACCAGACATACAAGTAAACTTATATAAAAAATGACTTTACAATTTTATATAAACTTTACTTTAGACTTACTTTTATAAATTACACAGTAAACATATACATTATATAAAAGAAAATAAGCTAGGAACACCTCCCTTGAAATCATGGGATGATTCCCATTAGGAGGAACCAAGAGACCAAGGCTTTAAAAGCCTTGTTCCCTCCTTTCTTGTCCCCTTGACCCACGGTCAAACCCCCTCCCCATGGTCGTTTTGTTTTGTTTTTTGCTTTGATTTTTTCTAGTCAAACTTGGCTAACTAAAATATCTAGTAACCTTTTCCTATAAATACTCATGCATATGTGAAGTTTACATACACTCTTTATACTTACAAAATTCATTTTCTTCTCTCTTTTCATAGCCAAAACCCACGGCATTATAAGCCATCCCAAACAAATCATACAAAATTTTTCTACAATCCATACAACCCTATACACATCCATTCTAAGATATTCTAAGGTATTTCCAAGCATTGGCTAAGGATTTTCAAGTGATTATCAAGTAAGAAGGAAGCTAGGGGTTTATTAAGAAAACAAGGTTTTCATTGGTGCAAGCCTTGGATTTCTATCCTAAACAAGGGTTAATATACTTTGTTTCATCATCATCATACATCATAAGGTCTTCTAGAACCCTTTATGTTCTTTCAATATACATTTTATGCATATGTTAGTTCTATTTTAGCTTAAATCACTATTTAGGATTTTATTATGAAAATGAAGTTTTTATTTGTAATGATCATTTTGCACACTATTATATATGTTGAGATATTGCTAATATGATGCTAAAAGGGATGAGAAAGTTTTATACCATATTAAGTTGGTGTAAAAATGATTAACTGCAAAGGTAGTAAGGTATAAAAGTAAGGTTAAAAATGGATTCAACAAGGTCACTCAAAAATTCTGTCCAAAATTCATATATATAACACCTTATTTTTATGTATTTAATTAAAATAGTAATGATTCCCTCGATTCCGAAAAGGTCAGAAACTGTTTAAACGATTAATAACGAAAAAGTTAGAGCGAAAACGATGTATATCTACGAGGTATAAAAAAAAGTCCAGCATTTGTTAATTAATAGTTTCTGTCAGGATTTTAAAAATGGATTAGCGGTACTGTTCGAGTCCCGTTTCGGCCTTCGGCGAAACATGAAAGTTTTCGGAAGATTCCGTTTTACTTCCCCGCGAGGTTTCTTTAAGTCTAAAGCGGAGTGGATAACGGGGGCAAAAATCTGGCTTTTTGGTAATTAATACACTGCATCAGACCTGATGCGAGTGCGTTTTCGCCCATTTCGGTCGAGTTTCGAGTCTCAGACAAAACTGGAAAGTTGTTCAAAATATCGTTTCGCATAAATTCTCTTTAGAACCCGAGTCATGAAAATGTGATTTAGTGGGTCATTATAGTCGGGTCAGACTTAGAAAATAAACTAATATACTACCAGTAGTAATAACACTACCAGGAGAAACTAATATACTACCAGTAGTAATAACACTACCAGGAGAAACTAATATACTACCAGTAGTAATAACACTACCAGGAGAAACTAATATACTACCAGTAGTAATAACACTACCAGGAGAAACTAATATACTACCAGTAGTAATAACACTACCAGGAGAAACTAATATACTACCAGTAGAAATAACACTACCAGGAGAAACTAATATACTACCAGTAGTAATAACTATAACTACCAGGAGTAACTACAACACTACCAGGAGTAACTACAACACTACCAGGAGTAACTAATACCCTACCAGGAATAACTATAATTACATTATTCAGATATTTATAAATGTTTTACAATTATAAATATGTTTTCACTCAAACATTTAGATGGTGATTGATGCTATATAGAATATTATGTGGTTATCAAAAGTGCTATAATACTAGGGAGTTTCATAATGAGGCCTCTTCGGATGGCGTATCGACGAGTTGTTGGATTTACGATTTAAAGTGTCCTAACTCCTCGTACGTCATGTCATGACCTCTTAATTATGATAGCCCGAACAATAGTATGATGATAACTATATAGGATTGTACATGGTAGTTATTAGACGACGTACTTGAGTACTGATACGACCCATATTTTACTTAGGTGCTTTCCGGATACTTTCGTGATACATTTTTTTGCCATTTACCTGATTATTTCATCACATCACTCCTAAGGTGAGTTCATAGCCCCATTTCTATCTCCTTGTTTTATAAACTCTACGGGGTGAATTACATGCTTGTTTTACTACGGACACAAGTGTTTTTGTTTTAAACGTATGCAATCCAGATTAACCTGCAAATTATTGCATAAGTTACCACAGTGCCATCTAAGGCCTACCATATCATGAACTGTCAATTAACACTATTGTGAGGCTAGTGTTGGGGGGAATTTGATAGATCTATCCGGTGACTAACCATCCCCACCTTGAATTCGGTCACAAGTGACCATGTGCAATTTAAGCATTGAGATAACTTGTAGGTTGTTTGGCAAGACACCCTTCCCCACTTGGGCAAAAACAATTAAGGCTTCGAGGTCATGACTTATTGCAATAATACATGTTTTTATTGGACTTCGGAATAATGTACTTAGTCCTCCATTACTTAAATTCTTGTGGTCCACACTTTACTTATAAACACTATGAATTCACTCGCAACCTTTGGTTGACCTATAGCATGTTTAATTTCAGGTCCTCGGATATAAGCTGGATGGGACCGTATGGATATCGATGAAACGATTCTGTGTATTAATTAAATTCGATGCAACTTTATCTATAAAAGCTTTATGTCGTCTTTTGGGATTATTACGCTTGTTTAAAGATCTTATGTAGTAGCTTTTCTTTTCAAAACTTATGTAACCTAATGTATAAACTCTGAGTTTTCCTATAATGCATCGAATTTCTTGTTTAAAACGCCATTTTAAGTCGTTTCCTATATCTTGATTGTTGTACTTTGACGTAGCACCCCAATGTTACCATTCCGCTGCATATCAGATTTTGGGGGTGTACTTTGACGTAGCACCCCAAGTAAAACCGACGCACTTTGCTTCTTTCTTGGACTTTAATTCTTTGTCTTCATTTAGCTTGAGTTCCATATGACATAAACACTTGTATCTTTAACACTTTATGATAGGAATATCTTTAAGTGAACTTTCACATATTTCACGCTATTAAGCATCGAAAGTTCACGAGAAATGCTTATAATATATATAAGAACACCACGAAATATGTATAATAAAGGCGTTACATCACCTAAAGTTTGGGCTCGTTTAGATGTTGTTTTTACAATGGATCAACAAACACATCTAGTGATCTTTCTCCTACATCCTTCAACCAAATTCTACTAGCAAAAAACCCAGGATCATTTAGAAGACATCTTTCAAGATAATAAACACTCCTGTGCACTCTACTTGGAACTACAGTTCATAAATACTCATCTTGCCAACTTTGCAAATGTCTCTGCCTACTCTCAAGAGTTAAAACTCTTAATTGATCAACTTTCTAATGTTGGTCAGCCCGTGACCAATGATCGCCTTATTCTTTAATTGCTTGATGAATTAACATAGAGTTATGACAGTGGTTGTTGTTATTCTTCAACAAAGTGACCCACTTCCCCTGTTTTATAAAGCCCGTTCCAGACTTATTATTGAGGAACCCTATAAGACCAAGCAAGTTGTTAATGCAACGACCATTGCTGGAACTGCTCTTCTCTCTACAACTTCTTAAGCTAAAGCTCAATCAGGTGGTTCCACCAACTTAAAATCACCTTCTGGTCCCGTGTTTTCTTCAAATAACCGTGGTGGCAGGGGAGGTGGTCGCAACAACCGTGGTGAATGTGGTGGTCGTGGTCATGGACGTGGCAATGGAAACTACAATCACAACTATTAGATGCATGGTCAACACCAACAATAAAAAGTTTAGGGTCTAATTTATCCATGGGCTTGGGTTGTTCCACCTGGCCCATATCCCACCAGTGCTTGGTCTAGGCCTACTTACCCACCTAGCAGCCAAGGTATACTCGGCTCACACTCATAAAAGGCTTGTGCTACCTCTGTTGCACCTCCTACAATGTATGATCCAATTGATATAGAGAGTGTTATGCACACCATGACTCTCAATCCTCCTGATGATAATTGGTACATGGATGCCGGAGCTACGTCTCACATGATGACCACTCAAGGTAAACTCTTGTCTTATTTCAGTTTGAGCTATCCTAAAAATATTATTGTTGGCAATGGTCATGAAATTCCTATCCGCGATTACGGACATACCACTATATCAAACGCCAAACGTCCATTATTATTAAAACATGTATTACATTCTCCTAATCTAATTAAAAACTTAATTTCTCTTCATCTTCTTTTCATTAATAATAATGTTTCTCTTGATTTTGACCCTTTTGGATTTACAATGAAGGATTACCCAACGAGGACACCACTCATGAGATGCAACAGCATGGGGAGCTTTACCCGATCACCACCTCCATGCTTCAACAAATTCAACGTATGTCTACTTTTATTGTTTTTTCTCAAAATTTGTGGCACTATCGCCTTGGGCATTCGGCCGTTAATGTTTTAAGATCACTTAGGAATAAAAATTACATTCAATGAAATAAGTCTAGTTTGTCTTCTATTTGTCAATCGTGTATTTTTGGTAAACATGTTTGGTTACCATTTATGATTCTTCGTCACATACTTTATCACTTTTTGAAATTATTCAATTAATCTGTGACCTCACCCGCTTGAGCACGGTTGGGCAATCGTATTATGTGGTTATTTTCTTGATGATTTTTTCTAACTTTATTGGACTTTTTCCCATTGACATAAATCAAAAGTATTTTCATTTTCTTTCCTTTAGTGCTTTACCATAAACATCAATTTCAAGATCATCATTCTTTTAGTATGATAAATGGAAAAAAATATGCCATAACAATTTTCTTCAATTCGCAACATATTCGAATGGTTTTTTAGTTTCTTGGTCCTCATACTTCATCACAAAATGGGAAAGTCGAAAGAAAAATTTAAGCCATTAACAATATTATTTCGACATTACTGTCTCACTCATCTATGCCGTAACATTTTTGGTTACAAGTGCTATGATTTACAAACAAAACAAATTTTTCTTTATAGACATGTTGTATTAGATGAAAATAAATTTCCATTTGCCACATTAAACAACCCAACACCCACTTATAAATTTCTCAATGAAGGTTTACATCTAATTTTTTACAATGCTTGTGATTTCTAGACTACCCCACCTACTGATGTTACTTCCCTAATGGTTTCTTAGTCTGAAATTGAACAACCTACGACCAGATTGTTAGCTGTTCAATAGTTGTCATTAGTCTTAAGTTTATAAGATAAGTGGACAACTGTATGATTTTGTCAATCATTTATTATAGATTGTCAAATCAATAGTTAATGTAATCGTTGTCCTATCTTGTGTATGAGTTGTATCCCCAATCCACAGCCTTATCCTAATCTCCTTATAATCGATAAGTACCAACCATGTGTTAAAGAATGAACTAACGAAAACATTACCATTTTAACATACTCTCTTACTTGGTATCCAAAGCTAGAAAGATCATTAAAGACCAAACCTTAAACATCATCACAAATAGTTGTCCTTCGGTCATCGCAACCTCGTCGCTGATTCAAGGGATCCCAAATTCATTTGCCCTTTTCTAACTTGTAGTAGCATTACTTGGGCATGTTAATTCTTGACTAGTTCATCAGGATAACAACATTTTGTAGAGTTTTCTTTGGTTGTTTTTAATAAAGACTGCTAAGGCACCATCACTTTGTGCAAAGATATGATGATTGGTAAAGTGAAGTATAAAAAGAAATGAATTCATGTCACAACACCAAGGTTGGTGGGAGCTTATGTAACTGTGAAGGGCATGGGCTTTCCACAGTCACACAAGTGGATCAGAGAAAAGATATGGATGGGCCACACTAGTCACATGATGGAGTTACTAGTTGACAGCCAACAAAAAAAACATTTTATTTTATTTTTATTATATCTTTGAGAGAATACTTTGAATTATTCTCCGTTCTAGGGATACTTTGAATTATCTCGTAATTTGTGTTGGTGAGAATACTTTAAATTATTCTCCGTTATAGTGATACTTTGAATTATCCCGTAATTTTTGTTGGTGATTTGTGCTAGGTCACAAATCCGCACGACTGTTATTTTTCTCTTTTCTAGTTTTCTACTCCAGTCTGAGCTTTCGCGATTTCGCCGCTCGGACTGCGGGGGAGTGTTAGCTGTCAATTAGTTGTCATTAGTCTTAGTTATAAGATAAGTGTGACAACTGTATGATTTGTCAATCATTATTATGATTGTCAATCATTAGTTAATGTAATAGTTGTCCTTATCTTGTGTATGAGGTGTATCCCAATCTCATCCTTATCCTAATCTCCTTGTAATCTATAAGTACCAACCATGTGTTGAGGAATGAAATACGAAATACATTACCATTTTACATTACTCTCTTACACAGATCACCTCCACAGCAGCCCGCTGTTGAGGTCTATACTTCTCCACAGTCACGTCCCTCTACTCCTGTCTAACAACACCCTCCTAGTCTAGTTGTCTCTCGGTCTCAGGCCTCATTACTTCACTCTATGACCATTCCAAACAGAAGCCCACTTGTATCCAGGTCTCGACCCACTTCTACTGGTAATCATCAGTCCATACTCCTGCTCGGTCCATGACCATAAAGAGTATGTCAGGTATTTCTAAAAGTAAAACACCATTTAATCTCACATCTTCTCTCCATCCCTCATCCCTTTCTGTTAATCCCAAAGTTACCTTGTCTGACCCGAATTGGAAACATGCCATGAATGACGAATACAATGCTCTTATTGCTAATAAGACTTGGGTTTTGGTTCCTCGTACCCTGATATGCATGTTATTCGTTCTATGTGGATTTTTAGACATAAAATGAAATCTGAAGGTTCTTTTAAGCGATACATACTCTATTATTGGCAATGGCAGTTCTTAACAGTTTTAGTTGATTACGAGGAAACATTAGTCCGGTTGTCAAACGATACTATATGTACGACGTCTTATTTTGGCACTTCCCAATCATGGCCTATTCATCAATTAGACGTTAAAAATGCATTTTTTTCATGACATTTTAAAAAAGGACAACTTTATCTATATCCTTGGTAAAACTTAAAATTACATCAATATCCTTCTAAATTTTATAATTACTTCATTATTCTTTCAAAACTACAAAATTCACATATTTACCTAAAATGACTATTTAATTATAAAAAAAGATTTTTAATAATTAAAATTGAAATTTTAATTTATTTAAAAAGTAAAATGACATTTTTAACCCTTGTAAACTTTATCAAATTAAATGTTTAACTGGTGTACCTTCAATTAAATGTTTAGTGCAACAGGTTTATTACTTTGCTTCTTATGATCAATTAATTACTTATAAATAATAAATTAATTACTCACATTTATTTACCAAACGACTTAAGAATTATGGCATGTACCTATGCATAGCTTGTTGTTGTACCAGTGAAATTCGTGTACAATTTTACACTAGCAGGTGTCTTCAAAAAAATTTACATCAAAAGCTCTTGAACTAAAAAACAAAATTGTGTTTGCCCTACTTAATTAACTAACACATTAACAAGAAAAACAATTAAAAGTAAAATAAAAATAGTTCACTTCCAATTTATGAGAATGACCCATGAGGGGAATCATGATATTTAATGGATCTTACATCATTAAGATTAAAGAAAAATTACAAGACATGGGAAGAAAAGGATGATTTTACAGTTTAATTTGTTGGGTTTTGCTAACAACAACCCTATAGGTTGTGTTTAAAGGTTATTATTTTGTAAAAATAGCATTTAATAAACTCATTATTTCCATGTTTATACATATTTAATGATTATAATTATAAGAGGTGTTATTAAACAAGGAATGTTTGAAGTTAATTCATGGTTGATTTTTTAATTAAGGCAAACTTAAACACAACCCATAGGGTTGTGGTTAGCAAAACCTTAATTTGTTTGATTAGGAGTGAAGGGTAAAAAGGTAACATAATTAGTTTTATTTAATTTTCACACTAGATTGTTGACTTGGATACATTTAAAGATTTTAAAGATCTGAAAGGATATTCAAGTAATTATGAAATTTAGAAGGATATTAATGTAATTTTAAGTTTTTCTAAAGATATGGATGAAATTCTCCTTTAATACATGCATCAACCAATGTGTTTTTTGAGATGCTTCTTATCCGAATCATGTGTGTCTATTGAAGAAGTCTCTATATGGCCTTAAGAAAACACCACGAGCTTGGTATCAACGGTATGCTGGTTTTGTATCTATTGTTGGTTTCATACATAGTAAGTCTGATCACTTATTTTTCGAGATGGTAGTGATGAGTCATATCTACTTTTATATGTTGATGATATTATCCTTACCACTTCTACTACTTCACTTCGTACCTCACTTATGTCAAAGTTGTCAGATGAGTTTGCAATGAAAGTTCTCGGGCCATTAAATTACTTTTTGGGTGTTGTTGTCTCACGCACTTCACATGGAATTTTTTTAGTCAAACAATATATGTCAAAGAGATTATCGAAAGAGCATGTATGTCTTCATGCAAACCGACACATAGTCCTATTGATACAAGTTTGAAACTTAGTGCTTCTTCTGGTGACCTATTTTCAGATCCTACTTATTTTTCATGCCTGAAGTGCTTTGCAATATCTCACTTTCACCCGTCCATCATATCTTATGTCGTGTAAAAAATATGCCTTCATATGTGATGAGGTGTCATTTTATACACTTTTTCGGAGTCATTAACCCCCTAAATCATGCAAATATGCCTATATTATGTGCTTAATTATTTGTTTTTGTGGTTTTAGCACTTGGATGGCATTTGGAGGAAATACACGTGACTTGGGCTCATTTAGAGAAGAAACAGACAAGACTACAACTCTACACCAAATCCTTTAAAGAAATCGTGCATACAGAGCCTGGGGACGGCGTTGCAAGTTACAAGTGATGGCGTCACAATTTACAAAGCGACGCCGTCAGAGATTTGATGACGGCGTCAGAACGGTAGCCGACTTAAAGTGGCTCTAGAAGATTCGACGTGGCGACGGCGTCACGACTATAACACGACATCGTCGCGCTGCTTTTCCTATATATACAAAACCGATTTTAGGGTTTTAAGTGTGTAACTTTTAGTATAGTTTTGGGAGACGAACCCTAACTTTTATATTCAAGCTTGAAAGCTTTTTAGGCCGTCTTTAGGGCCTCAAAACCCTATTGTAATAGTCTTTAATCCATGTTTTAATCAAGTAAAGTTCATTTATCCCTTTAATCTTTTAATAGTCTATGTATTGTTTGATTGATTATGTTTTTTTACCTACTTATAACATGTCAGGCAAGATCCTTTAGTATTTACTTATGAATTGCATGAACTTAGATTTAATCCATTTAATGTTGCTTCTTGTGATGGTTGTGCGCGTTAGGCTTTAGAAAACTAGCCATAAGATATTAAATTGGCATAGACGTCTAGGGAAACGCGAGTAGTGTGTAAAAGATACCATCGGTAACAGTCTTCATACTACCTACCCCTATATGTTTATCCCATCTTTGAGATCTTTCAATTGAACTTAATATACTCTTAGGGGCCTTGTAATAGTCTTCATACTACCTTACTTGTGCGTTGCCTTAACGGAATATTACATAGACGGCGGGTTCGTGTAATTCGTCATGACTTAGGAAATACTTACACAAATCATCAAAGTGTGACAAGTAACAAGGATTAGGAGACCCAATCTGAGGAGTAGTGCATAGAATCAGTAAATACGGTTGTTTACCATATAGTTATCACCAAAGTAGTTTAGATTATAATTTAGTTTAATTAGATAAAACAAACCAACTCCTCAAACCATATGATTTTACCTGCTTTCTATAATATAAAAATACAAAAAGAATCTTCTCTCAACCCCGTAGACCTCTGTTAGATCTTGATCGAGCCTTCCCAACCTATTCCCCTAAAGAACGATAACAACCCCCGAGTCTTGCCTTACTACACTACAACGGTTAGGTGCTCTGCCTAGGGAGTTGTAAAACTTCTTGTTGAAGTCCTATGACGACCGCATCAATATGCAAACCCCGAGATGCATATGCATCATTAAAATGCATCATCAGGTACATGGCAAGGGACACATTTGTAATAGGTCTACACTTATCTAAATCCGCGACTCATACCTATTGCTTATACGATCAGATGGGCTTGGTTGTCCTGATACTCGACGTTCCACTTCCGGTTATTATCTTTAAGAGACTATTTAATTTCTTGGTCTTCTAAACGCTAACCGACACTTTCAAAATTAAGTGCCGAAGCTAAATATCGTGGTGTTGCAAATGTTGTCTCCGAATCGTGTTGATAACGCAACCTGCTACTGTGTACCTTCAGTCCTATTTCTAAAGCTACACGTGAGTTTGTACAAATTGTAAGTTCCATATATCTCTCTACGAATTCTAGTCAACACCAATATTCCAAACATATTGAATTGGAAATCCATTTCGTTCGTGAAAAGGCTGCATGTGGTGAAGTTCGGGTTTTACATGTTCCTTCTCGTTATCAACTTACCGATATCTTTACTAAAGGACTAACCCGTATTTCTATTAAATGAGATTTTTTAGGACAGTCTCAACATCCGTTGCGCCTCCCGCTTCATCTGTGGGGGACTATTAAACATATCTTTTGTAACAAACTTATGGATAAGTTTGCTATGTATTCTTTTGTGTATTTAGTCTGTAAATATATCTTAGGTTGTTATGTAACCTTACTTTACTCCCCCCCCCCCAAAACCCCCCCCCCCCCATTTTGGGGGGGGACCCCCCCATAGCGATATCTCTTGTATAGATATTGCATGATGAATGAATGAAAGGCAATGCTAACACTCTTTCAACATGTTAAGCCTTTTTTTCTCAAAGTTGTTAATATTTGATGTGTTCTTAAAATTGCAATTGTGACTTTTGGAATTAAGTGGGATGTGTTTATGGTTTGTTTGTATTATATTTTATGTGTTTTTAAGTTTTCAATTTGGGTTTTGTTTTGAAAAAAAGTTGAAAAGTTGATTCTCGTAATTCATCTAGGAAAAAAAAAGAAACATAATTTTGTCATATAAAAGAAACACCCATTTAGGTTTTCAATTTGGTTATAGTGAAAGGAAAATTAAACAAACACCTATTTAGGTGTTTCTTTAGAACGGAAAATTAGTAGTTAATGATTCGAGCCCACAGTGACATCCAATTGGACAACATGCAAGACTCGAATATTTACCTTAGAGGATAAACCCTAAAACTGTTAGTCGTATATTTTTTGTATGGGCTAAGGCCCAAATCTATAGTTTGTTAGGGCTTCAATATTATTTACTATATATAATGTATACGATTTCATTTTAATAAGATATACAAAATTCACTTATCTTACATGGTATCACGAGCCAGTCGACCATAAACCCTAAAAATTTTAGTCGATCCCCCCAGTTGATTTTTTTGTTACTTCCTGTTGATTTGCGACAATTTTTATCGCATTGTTTACGTCTCGACTTCCCTTTAGTCGAGATTTGTAGTTTGTTTTGTTATTGTGGTGTTATTAGTTGTCACATGTATTTTTTTCTGTTTCTGCATATTGATTGAATATTCCTGTTAGTATGTTTGCAACGTTTATAGTGCTCGCTGCTTGTTTATTGGTTGTTGCATTTTATTGTTTGATTTCTTGGTAAACTTTATAGTCTCCCACTTCAACTTTATTATTCGCCTGCTTGTTTGATTCGACCACAAAAACAAACCCCACTTCATCATCGTGACTGTTACTAGTGCTTCACCCTCTATCTTGCTCTTGGATAAACTCATGATCATTACTAACCTCAACATTCTTGTTCTCGTTAAGTTGGATGTTGATGAGATGAACTATGCATCTTAGACGTACTTCTTCAATAACCTTTGTCAAGGGCATGAACTTATAAATCATATTTTAGGTGAATCAACTGATGCAACATCCTCTAGTGATCCAGCTCTTCCCACTTAGGAATGGTTAAAGATTTACTCAATTGTTCTTTCATGGATTTTCACGACATTGTCCAAAACCCTTCAATCGAGGCTTGTTGTTGAAAACACACCGAATGATAATCTGGAGATAGAATTTGCAATTTTTTTCTTATTTTTAAGACAGGAACTTGCTGATACATACCGAACGAATTAGTGAGATACATATAGTCTGGAATACAGTGTGGAAGCTGTTCGTACTAGGATTCAGGGGAGTTTTCACAACTAAATCTTTCTCACAAACGCAACATGGAAGATCATACCGAGCAAATCCCAGGGGAGTTTCTCGTTCTAATTCTTTTAATTTCCCGTTTTTAATGTTGTATTTATACAATGAGGTCTTTGTATATCTCAAGTGGGGGGGGGGGAGAATTTGAAAGCTTACTTGTCCTATTTTTACATTAATATGCCTAAATTTAAAAAAAGTGAGCTTATTTTTATGAAATTATTAGTTGCATGACCCCACACACATAACCCTTATTAGATATTTTGAGGATTTAGCCTTATTCGTTTCCTAATTTTTACCCAAATTCCATAAAATATGAGTGTGTCGGTGATGTAGTAAACTTTAGAACTTGGCTTGGTATATCTACTCGAGACCACAATAATAAGCATTATTTTTAATAGATGGAGTGACATTTTCTAAACTAGTAAATTTATAGGATTACACCCAAAAAGCCTATACATGTTGTGATATTAACTAACTACACAGGTTAGTTAATCTCCGTATAAACCCTTTTTGTTTACTCTTATTTTTAGAGTAAAATACCCCTAGAAAAACCTGTTGAGCCATTCCATTCCATTCTTACACCAAATATTTGTTTCGTTACACCTTTTCACCTTAGCCTACTGATGACCTCAAATAACGTCACTTTTATAGCATCATTTATCCCATGTAATTAACCCATATTGTATAATTATTGCAAAGAAATGTTACTTAATCGTTTGTATTTGAGAATTGCAGTAATAATGGAGTACTTGGCGAAAGTTAATGAAAATGCACGCATTCTGGAGCTTAAATGAAGAAATATGAAGATTACTGATTCTGACATAACAATACACCGTATCCATCAAGGAAGATACAGTGTATTTGTGCCTATACTTCACTGAAGACCACGAAGGAACAAGATCAATACGCCATATCTAGAATATCCTATACGCCGTATTCAAGTTATAGAAGGTGAAGATTCTAGAAGATATCAAACGTAGTCCCTACTCCAAGAAACCCTCGATACGCCGTATCTATGTCCCTGGATACGCCGTATCGACCAGTTTCCAGACGCTATAGATAGAAGACCCTAAACTCAGTTTTAGGTATGCAAGTGAAACCCTAAACCACCAAGTCGACCAAGAGACGAATAAAGGAGCATAGAAGGTCAGAAAAGAGCCTCAAGATCATAGGAAAACTCTTGTAATCTTCGCACAACCCAATACGCGTTCGGTTAAGGTTTCTTTTCTTTAATCGTTCATATATGAAACCGTGTGTATTTTTACAATGACTATCGGCTAATACCTTTAGGAAGATCTAATGTTTGGTTTGTTTATATAGATTGCTTAATTTATCGTTGATTATTATTATGTTTATCACAGATACTCGTAATGTGCTTTTAATTTGCAATTCAATCCATATCAAGGATATCGCCTTTAGTCTTAACTAGAGATCAATAGTTCTTACATAGCAATTTACATATCTAGAATCATAGGATCACGAATATTGACCTATCTTTGCCTTTAGATTAGTAAGATTAGTTGGACCAGTAGGTGATCCTGGGATCAACGAGTATGTTATTATTCTATTGGTAAGGACTCAGACAGTGGACTACTAGTATATAAAGTGTCGTTAAGCAGTAAGTGGGTAAAGTTTCCATGAGCTAGGGTTTAGTTAGAATAAAAAAAAAACAAAACACCATTACTAATCTCCTAAGATACATTATATTCAACAAATGCTAGCTTTATGCAGATACGTTTAATTGTGACAGAATTAGCATGTCTAGGTCTTAGAAAGAAGTACCGCCTAAGTCTAGGAATGATATGCCCTTCGAGATAAGTCAATCATTGCACTATTAAACAAACCTGCATTTTATCGGATTATTCATGGTTGATATGTTTTCCTTACATTAGTCTTGACCGCTCCTCTATCGTTTGTTATTCTTCTTGTGTGTGTTTATTGCTTTACTTGTCATTAAAACCTTAGGTAGATACCCAAAATTGTGCCAGACTCTTAGGCGAACTCTTATCATTAGTTTAGGTTTAACTTAGGTTTGACATAAATTAGATTAATTTAGTACTAACATAGATAACTAAAATACTGATAGAATTAGGAGTTAATGCTCTCGCTCTTAGTGATCGACACCCTACTTACCAATGAAGCTACATCTTGACCGGGTACACTGCCCGTTAAAGTGTTGTTTTTAGGTTAAGTCGGCAAAATATAAATTTAAAACTTGAAATCATAAAATTACACACCACACAAGGACACATCAAGTTTTTGGCGCCGCTGCCGGGGAGTGAAGTTTAATTCTTGTTTTTATTAGTGTTTTAGTTTAGTTTAGCTTGATTAATTTGCATATTTGTATGTTTGTTTGTGTGTTTAATTTTCTGCATTGTATATTTTGCATATTGCGTGTTTGTGTGTTTTTTGCATTGTTACAACCTGCTGTAACATTCTGAGTCAAATACTGAATACAGGGTATTCAATTTATTGGATACGACATATAGTTTTCTTCAAACCAATACAACGTATTCGACTCTATCATCAATACGGCGTATTAAGCTATTTAACATATTTCTTTCCTAGAAAATTTATTACAGGTAAATATGGACGACCCCAACATTACTATGGAAGAGTATATAAGGCTTGAGGAAGAAAAAGCTCGTAGGCGTGGTCAGGTGTATAACTGGGAGACTGCTACGTACGGTAAGATCTGGTGTAATGAAGACGTTCACGACCTCAGATCTATTGAAACTGAATTCCCAGCTATAGTCTTAATAATGAATTAACATCTGAAGAAGCACTCTCATGTGAACCCACGATAAGTTCTTTTAACGACAATAAAATTGACTTTAGAATATCGTTTGACGAATCCGACGATGAAGATTACACGGTGATTTAAGACAAAAATTCACTTTCTTATAAAATAATTCATGTCCGACGATTTGAAACACGATTCTGAAAATGAAAATGATAAAGTCAATATGCCTTCGTTTCCGTCACCCAAGCCTACGGTCAGTTATTTTAGAGATTTAGACTTCTTTAAAGATTTTGAGAATGAATTTCCAGTTATTGTTTACAATGATGCTCTAATGTCTAAATCATATTTCTTAACTGAACCTGTTGTAAGTCCTCAACATATCGATGAATTTAATTTGAAAGATGAAACATCATTGTCCGAATGTGATGAAGAGGAACAAAACATTTTATACTTTAATGATCTATTTCCTTTTAACATAATTTATCCCGATGATTTAAAATCGGATAAGGACAATAAAGATGGTAAAATCGATATCAAACACTCTTCGGGGGGTAATGTAATAAATACTGATGATGGTGCCTATGCACAAAGGTCAAATAAGCTTTTGGAAACAAGTCATGATACATCTAATAAAATTTTCAAAACTAAAACTTTTATTAAGGAATTAAATTTTAATATCATGACTTGGAATCATCTTAACAAAGGGATGTCATTCATTTTCCTAATCAAGAATTTGTATGTGCCATTTGGCATCCCGTTCGACCCTAAATTGTTTTATAAGGATGGGATTAAATTGGGGCAAGTCTAACTTAAAGACTTTTCTGTAAACAAAAGTGCCTTGCCGGGAGATAACCTGGAATGTATTTTCAATTTTCTTATCGAGTCTGTCTTTCCAGACTGTCTATACGGCGTATCCAAACCCCATGGATACGGCGTATTGACCTCTGGACGTTATCCAGTCTTTATTTTCAACACAGTCTATATGCGTATTCATTAAATGACTATAGCCTATACTGGTATCAAATACGGCGTATCCTGAGCATGGATTATGGTGTATCATTTCCTAGTACAGTTTTAGGTTTATCGAGTCTAACCAAACGAATACACCAGAGATGGATTGCACTTGTATTCCTATATTTTGCACAGGACCTCAAAGGAAAAAAATCAACAATATGGTAAAGTATCGACGATCTGGAAATCTTGCATAATAAATTTACATGGAGAATCACTACCGAGCAAATATCAAGGGAGTTTCTCATTCTAATTCTTTTTAAATCATGTTTTTAATGTTTTATTCATACAACGAGGACGTTGTATAATTCAAGTGGGGGGATGAGAATTAGAATGTATACTTGTCCTATTTTTCACTTTTGTGAAATTACCTGCTACATAACCTGCACACAATAACCCTTATTAGATACTGTGAGGATTTAACCTTATCCATTTCTAAATGTTTACCCAAAATTCCACAAAATATGAGTGTGCCGGTGATGTTGTAGACTTTAGAACTTGCTTGGTAAATCTATTTGAGGTCCACATGATGATCTATGGCTTTAATGGAGTAACTTGTTTAAATTGTAAATTTTTAGTATTACACCAAAAAGTCATCATGTTGTTTATTAACTAACTTCACCGATATTTTAACCCATATAAACCCTTTGTTTACTCTCATTATAAGAGTAAGATACCCCTAGAAAAACCCGTAGAGCCAATCCTTTAGGAATAACACCAAATAGGTTGTTTCGTTACACCTTTACACCTTAGCCTACCCTGTTAGATTAAGTCCATTTACAGTTGCTAGTTGCTTAAAGTGTAAATTATGTATTTCCCGAGTCTTGTGTCATTTTCTATCTTGGTACGGTTGGAAGAAATTTGCACATTGCAAATGGGAATGTATAAAGTAGTCAAAACTCCATGTAATATTTTACTACCATCGCAATTATTGGTACGTTCGAAGAATGAAGAATTATCCGGAGCTGTTATGATCACGAAGATGGTGAAATTTAACTCAAAAAAAGATAATTATTATTTGACACGCTAATTGTTTATAACAGAGTTGGCAAGTTCGGGTAAAAAGTGCTCGGGTCAACCCACCAGGTACAACTTTAGGCGTTGGATACGAGCAAGTTTCAGACGATCTTGACCATAGTATAATTCCACTGTCAAAAACCACAAATCGCCAGTTCTGGCTTGTGGGTCGAGTGTCCTGCTGCAACATCTTTTACATTGAATTGTGCGGCACCTAACTTGATCCATTTTTGAATTATATTTTGTTATGAAAAGGAGAAACATGATACGACAGAAGCAAAGAAGGAAAAGTCGAATTCTTTTTCTAACGAAGATGACTTGGGGGATTTAGCCATGCTGGTACGAGTTAGATACGTGCACTGCGGATGTCATAGCTAGGTTGATCATGTAACGTTGTAAGTTTTATCGATTTGTTTCAGTTTGGAATGAATTGAAAGCAAACATGCTGATGAGCGTCGTTTCTATTATAGCATGTAGATTATAAATGACATATAAACAAGGGAATTAAAACACATCTGGAGGTTGTGTAAAATGAAATAAATGTGTAGCCATATTATTAGAGAATAAAGAAAGAAAGAGATGGGAAGTTGTGTGTGTTGTTGAGAGAAAACACACACACACTTTTACGATCTTCACCCCTCCATGAAAGTATGGAGGGGGTATTTATAGTACTAGTGACATACAACTATCCCACTTAGTCATTATTAGTCCCTATATGTCACTCTATAAATGATCTAATGTAATCCGTGTTTGTCACCATATTTTAAGGCTAACAATCTTCCCCCAATATGTGAACACATACGGAATTACTTACAATGTTCCTATCAGGTACAAATACAACAGAAATAAAGTCTTCCAAAGCACTTTCAAAGCTGAAGATGTCTTTTGAGTTCTCCTTGTCTTGAAACTTGTACTCCAGCTTGGATCTTTATTGTCTTTACTTGTACAGGTCTTTTAGGGTTTAACAAATTAAAATGCATAAGAAAATAAATAAAGTATTTGGCCGAAGATTTGGGGCTTTTAAAATGACTAAATCTGATTTTTTAAACTTGCCAAATTATTTAGTTATTATCTTAATTTATTTGATTTAATTTGTAATATATAAATAAATAAATACTAATAATTCGGCATAAATATATATACATAGATATTAATTATTTTTTTTACAAAATATAAGGTATTTTAATCTTACATAAATTTCATAATTGTCATATGTTGTATTTTTATAATTTCTAGAATTAAAATGAAATTTATGCATGCTTTTATGAAATTTTCTTGCATTAGGGGTATTTTGGTAATTTTACACTTGTTGAGATTTTTAGGTTTTATAGCTTCCCTCCAAACCAACATCCCTATCTTGAGCAGATTCTAAAACCTTGATGTAGCTCGAACAATCTTCTACTTGTCATTGACGTGCACAACAGAAATTTATAGAAGTCAAACCACACCAATGACCATTGCTTCTTGTCATTAGGGCTTGGTGAATATTCGTTCGGGGGTGCATGCGAGAAATCATCAACAATTCTTCTCACGTATGCAGTATACTTCATAAACCATGCTAAGTGAAGTAGTATACCCTACTTCCCCCTGGAAGTTGACATGGTAACATCAAAGTCAACTAAGTCCCGGATGTATACATTTTCCCCTGTGATGGTTGCGAACTCTCAGAAGCATCATTGTCGTGTACGCCTATATATTCGAGAAGTTCTTGTCTTTAGCACAAATCTTGAAATCTAAACAAAGCGTTGCCCTCTTGTCTTTAGAAACCGTAAAGTAGATGAAGCAAGAATCAAGAAAACTTGTTATAATCAAGGTCTTGTATATGAATGTCATTGAAAAACTTTGAGAATTTTGCTTAGACTGTGAAGTATCTTTGTCTTGGAATAACATCATAATATCCCATGAGAATTGCTGATTACATCTCAACCTTTAAACTCTCTAGCTAACTTACCAACCTCGTATTCTGTCGGCTATTGTTGTGATCACTTGGTGAAGTAAACCCGATATACCAAACTTAAAAATGAAGTAAGATCCCCCATGTTTGTTACTTAAGCTTGCACTGTTGTTGATTAAAGAACAGTACAAGATTAAATCTATAAGTACTCTATACCCAACCAGAAAAGTATAAGAAGTACAAGACCTCTTGAAATTATCCACATCGACTTCTGCGTGTGACACTGAGTACTACAATGTAACTCCTTTAAGTGATAGTTAACCAGGTCTGCAACCAACCACCCCTGACTGCTGGTAACTAGATAATTCAAGTCTCAATCATAACCGTTGTACGTTCAAGCAAGTCATTAATCGATAGATTGGGTTTAAAGAAAAGGGGTAGCAAATAGAAGGAAGTCTCAATGATGAAATAAGTAGACGCCTTCGTGAAACCCAAGGGATACACAAATCACTTCGTGAACACTTGTCATCGTAGTCCAAATCTATAAGCCCATTTTGTCTTAGTGATCTTTTCAGGATCGTTTTGGATTAAGTGTTGTTGTTTGTGTAGGTTGTGTGATATGGTTGATTGTTTTTATGAGTCTTGGTTCTTGATTGTGGTGTTTGTTTGTTGTTCTTGTTTTGATTATAATATTCCACAAATTTGGTCATATGCCAAAGTCGGTCACATGCCCAACTTGATGCGCGACTTTAGTCAAAACGCATGAAACCACTACTCAAAACGCAAAACTATCTTTATCCAGAACCACAATGAATAAAAAAATTGAGGCAGAGTAACGTTTAGTCAAAACGCAATGATGTCTTCAAAACGCAACCTGTAATCAAAACGCAACCAATGTCAAAACGCAACGAGTCAAAACGCAACGAGTCAAAACGCAACGAGTCAAAACGCAACGAGTCAAAACCAACCAGTCTCAAAACGCAATGAGTCAAAACGCAACAAGAAGGAAGTCAAAACGCAACAAGAAGAAATCAAAACGCAACATGAATTTTGCCAGAGAGTCAAAACGCAACGACGAAAAATACGACTTTTTCCACCAAAAATCGCCCAATAATCACCCTTTTGACCTCTTAACTTGATTTCTCTTGCACAATTAGCTACCCTATGCCTAGATCTTGCTTAATAACATAACCATTCACACATCTAAAGCCACAAAATTCGGGTTTTTTTTTGCGGGTTTTTTGATTTTTTTATTGACTTCTTTTTTACCACGAATTTGATCTTGTTTAACCACAATAATCAGTAGATAAACAACACGGATTCCCCCTATTCTCTGATACCAATTGTTAGTATAGATTCACCCTTATTAACAAGATCCGGAGGCTTGGTAAAATGGAAAAGAAAAGTATCCATATTATTTAGAGAGAAAAGAGATGAAATGGGAAGAGTGTGTGTTCTTGAGAGAAACACACACACACACACTTTTACAAAAGTGAGCTTCACCCCTCCATGGAAGTATGGAGGGGGTATTTATAGTCCTAGTGACACACAACTATCGTAGCTTGTCATTATTAGTCCCTATGTGTCACGCTATAAATAAACTAATGTAATTCTGTGTTTGTCACCATATTTTAAGGCTAACACAATCTATGCAAACTTTGCATATGATTACCACACCACAAGTTTACTATGATAACACATATAAACAAGCTCTTGGGTATCAAAATCCGTTTTATCTTAAGAAAGCTCAGCGGGTTAGGCCAACTCTATATGATGGTAATGTTATCAGTATACAACATGTTGTGGTTCCTGTGATTGATGATGAGGAGACATTGATTTTGGAAGAAGAGAATTGATTAAAAATGTCTAAAAAAGTAAAGGATCTAGAGGCTATTAAACAGAATGTTTCTCATAAACCTATTGATTACGTAAAATTGAATCAACTATCTGAAGATTTTGAAAAATGTTTTGTTCCTTAAATGAAAATGTCTGCAGAACAAGCTTATTGGTTATTTATGTCAAGCCCTAAATATGAAACACCTGTTAAAATTAAAGTTACTACTAAACTCCTAAAAGTGAGTTTGGTTAATACAAGTCTTAAAAAACTGAAATACCATCTTGCTAATTTTGATAAGGTTGTAAAAGTGCGTATCACACCTGATGCTATAACTGAATGTTCGTGGGGTTTTGAACATACGAAAGCTGTTTTCATAAATGAAGTAATTCCATTTTTAAAGAGTTTAAAAGACATATTCAATGCTTTTGACACTAATCTTATTAATGAAATTACCGAAGTTCAAACGGTCTTTACCTAAATGGAAGCTGCTGTTGAACAGTGTTCTGTAGACAAGAAACTTTTTGACATACAATTAAAAGAATCTCTCTTAACACATGATCGACTCTTGGATCTAATCATGTTTCAGGATATTGTGAATACTATTACTTCTTGTGATGTTAACGAATCTGTGTATATGAGTAATTGCGTAAATGAAAAGTGTTCTAAGTGTTTGGAAATTGAGACCGAGCTTATAAAAAAGAGTGAACGTTGTTTGAACCTTTAACAAATTGTATTTCTGTTGAATCCACAATGCAACTCAATCAAGAAATTTTTCAATATGATAAATTCTGTAAAAATCAACAAGATCCTACATTTAATTAATTTTTTGAAATAAATGAATTAAAAGCTCAGTCACAAGAAAAGGACACGGTCATAAGAATGTTAAAGGATAAGATTAAATCTTTGAGTGGAAAATATGATATAGAGAACATGAAAAAGGACATAGATGAGATTGAAACAACAAACATTGAGTTAGAGAATAGTGTGGCAAAATTACTTTCTGAAAATGAAAATTTAAGAAAAGAACAAGAGAATTTGAAATAAATTTACAAAGACTAGTTTGACTCAATTAAAAAGACACGTGTTCGATCCAAAGAACATAGTGACTCTCTAATTACTCAAATCAATGCAAAGTCTGTGGAAAATTTGGATTTAAATGCTCAACTTTAATAATTTTTTTTGCTGTTGCAGCACTAAAAAATAAATTAAGGAAACTTAAAGGAAAAAATGTTGTCGATACAGCTATTTTAACACCAATTGCCACTACTGTTTCTCCAGGAATGTTTTAGTTAGACATAGAACATACTTCTCATAGACTTAAGAATAATAAGGATGCCCATGAGGATTATCTTAAGAAGACTATAGAAAATACTAACACCGTTCGTGGTGTTAATACAAATAATGTCTAAAAACGTTATTTATATTTTTCGACCTCTCGATGTTTTGAAGATAACAAAATGTAAAAACGTTTACGATAAAAATAAACGTTTACAAATTATTAATCGTAAATTTCCATTTCAAATGTAAATCACTTAAGGTATGTATAAACAAGTCATTAAACATGATTAAGTGATCAAGAAAATATTTTTTCTTAACCATCATTTTTTTTACAAAAGTATTTTTACAAAAAATAATTACATACAAAATACTTTTTAATTAAAAATATGTTTTATTTAAACATATAAAATTGAATCTGGTTTCCCCCAAAATGGAACCTTCCATACCAGATAACACCTTCCCCACTAAAAGACAAAAAGGGGAGCGTCAGTCTACGGCGGCCCACTGATAGGCCTAGCGGCCCTCAGATATATCTGGGACCGCCAGGACCACCGGTAGTTACCGTTGGATTTTTCAGCCTATAAATACTGCATTATTCCCAGCTGAAAAACAACCCTCTTTGCATGAATTTTTTCAGTATTCTTTCTCTCTCTTAAAATCTTCTTTCTATCACTAAATCTCTTGATCCCTAACATTCTTTGATCTTGTTTCAAGTTATCCAATCTTCTCTTTCTCATCTCTCCTCTCCTCTCTATCAAGTACACGAGAAGAACATTCGTATTCGCCAAGAAACGAATTGTTATAGTCTAGTGATTTCTTCTTCCTTCTTCTAAGAACCAAATCTCTATATTGATTATCTTGTATGTTTGTGTAAATTGAATAATGTGTAAATATGATAGTGTATATTTTGTGAGTATGTATAACTTGTGAAGTGGTAGATTGGTTCTAGCTAAGATTAGGACTCAACATTTATCTTAGTGTCGGAAAATAATGTAAGCGACGTGTAAATAGTTTCTCCGCCTAAAAGGATCTTATTGACATAGTGAAATCTCGAGTCAGATTCTCGGGGAGTGGAGTAGGGTAAAGAGGAGTTTCATAGCCGAACCACTATAAATCTTGGTGTCTTGGTTTGATTGTTTCTTTCCTTATCTCTTTATATTGTTGTGATTCTTACTTCAGTGTAGTCTGTATTGATTTAAGATATATATTGTTGAGTTTCTTATTTTGGTTGGTTGAAACAATAACGATCTAAAACGATTTTTACAAGTAAACTTTTAAAACATAAACGTAACTGGTAAATTATTCAACCCCCCTTTCTATAGTTTCCACAATTGGTATAAGAAGCCAAGGTCACTCAAGATTTTTAAAATATATTGTATTTAAAGATTAGATCGATCTATGGATTCCAATTAATACTCTAGAAGGGCATCCATGCAAAAGACCACCTATTTTTTGAAAGTGATCAGTTTTATTTTAATTAGAAAATTGATTTGAAAACATATGTTAATCTAAAGATCTTGGTCTTTGGATGTTAATACTACGATGATTTTTCAAACCTATTGAACAAAATCCGATAACCAATTAGATGAGGTTATCCCTTTTGAAAAACAAAGTGATGAGCTTAAAAGAAGACTTGCGGAAAATAACAAAGCTAAAATGGTTATTTACAACGTTTTGCCTAGAAAAGAATATGAAAGAATTTTCATGTGTAATACGGCAAAAGAATTTTGGAAAACTTTGTTAATCACTGATCAAGGTAATAGCCAAGTCAAAGATAACAAGATCGACCTTTTGTACAACAATATAAACAATTCATCATTTTAAAGACGAACCTATAGGATAGTGCTTTTGCTTGTTTCAATAACCATTATTACTAGGTTAAAGATCTTGATGAAGGTTATTCTCGTGAAGGACATTATGTTATGAAATTTATTTAGAGCTCTACATTCTAAATGGAGAGCAAAGGTCACGACCATTGAAGAGTCAAAAGACTTAACATCACTATCTCTTAATGAACTTATCAGGAACCTCAAAGTTCACAAAATAAGCATCAAGAAAGATTCTAAATTAGTCAAAGCGAAAGGAGAAATGAGATCTCTTGCTTTAAAGGCTAAAAAGGAATCTAGTGATGAAGAGTGTTCGACTTTTGAAAGTAAAGACGAAGAGTAAACCATGGCGGTGAGAGACTTCAAGAAGTTCTTCAAAAGAAGAGGAAGATTTGTGAGATAACCTTGGAACAAAAAAAAGATATCCCAAAGAAGCCGAGATGACAAGAACGGTAAAAGTGATAGAAAACGCTTTAGATGCGGTTATCCAAATCATCTTATTAGAGAAGGTACAAAACCATCGAGAGACAAGAACCAAAGAGCATTCGTTAGAGGTTCTTAGAGTGATAGTGGTGAAGAAGATGATGAGAAGGTCAAAGATGAGACGTGTCTAGTAGCTTAAGCATCAAATGAGATATGCCTTGGTGTCTACTTGGAACCCGATGAGTGGATAAAAGATAGCGATCGCTCTAAACACATGACGGGTAACTGAAAGCTCTTCTCCACCTATAAGGCATACAATGGAGGTAACGTCATTTTTGGTAGTAATCTTCGCGGAAACATCATTGGCAAATGTACGATTTCTAATGACTCCCTCAATATAGATAATGTAGAACATGTTGATAACTTAAGATTTAACTTGCTAAGTGTAGGACAAATATGTGATAATAAGTGTAGAGTAACTTTCTCTAAATATGATAGTGAAATTACTAAGGACGGTAAGGTTATAGGTAGAGGTATTAGGAAGAAAGGCTTATATGTGATGAAATTAGGAAATAAGCCTAAAGACAAAAAAATTCTTGCAACGATTGATGAAAACTCTATGTTGTAGCATAGGAGATTAGGTCACGCTAATATGTGTCCCATTCAATCGTTAGCATCTAAGGATTTAGTTAGAAACTTACGTAAGCTTAAGTTTGATCAACACTTCTGTGATGCTTGCAAAATTAGAAAACAAGCTCACACTAGTCACAAAGTTAAGAATATGGTCTTAAAGACTAGATGCTTAGAGCTCCTTCATATGGATCTCTTCGGTCTATCCGGCGTACGAAGTTACGGAGGAAACTGTTACACCTTAGTAATAGTAGATGACTACTCTAGGTATACTTGGCCTAGATTTCTTAAGGTTAAAACCGAAGCATTCGATCAATTCGACCAGTTAGGATGTACAATAATGTCAATAAGAACTGTGACAACCGTGGTTTGAGCATGTTAGTTTATACCTTTAGATATGGCTAAGGGTTTCTTTTTCGTATGTGTTCTTGTGTGCTATGTGTTTTTATTTGTGTTGGGTGATTATATATGTGTATGATATCATTTTAGAAGTAAATGATTAATTTATTTTGTGTGCATATGAGTTTGGAGTTAAGTATTCCATTTGTTCACGTGTGGTGATAATGGAAATGAAAAACGTGTGCATGCACTGCTACGTTAATACTTGGTTCTAAGGATTAAGTGTTTATAGGAAGTGTGTGATATTGGAAAGGAATAATGTGGTTGAAATATGGAGGTTAGTAGTAAACTTTCCATATATAGAAAGTGAATTTGGAAATGAAAGGTTATTTTTAGAAAGTCTAGTTTATTGCGTTTATGTAAAAAGGTTTAATCAAATTAGCTTAGGTTTTTGTAAAAACTTAAGGTAATATAGTAATTTAGCTAATTAATAAAATAATTAAAAAAATATAAAAATAAAGGGGGGAGGGGGGTTGGTTTGGGTCTGGAGACCTAAAGAAGCGAAAAAAGTAGTTTTAGGTTAATACAACTTCTAATGTGATAAGGTTTTGTATATTATGTACAAATAAGTAAAACCTAGTCAGTATTTTTCCTCTCCCCTCTTGTGTCATACGTTTTTTCATCCCCAAACCCTAGGAGGATCGACTTTGAGCTAAGATTTAATCATTCAAGTGTTGGTGATTTAGGTGCTAAGAAACAAAGGTAAGTATGTTTAATCTTAGTTAATTAATGTTTTCATGTAACAATTAATATATGATGGATTAGGGTTTTATAAGACCTGTAAATTAATTATGTTAGATTAATTAGGGGTGATTAGTGATGAATTATAAGCATGTTGGTGTAATTGGTTAAGGTTAGATCGCGATAAATCATGATTTAGGTTGGAGCAGAATTTTGGGTCGTGTTCAACGACTGATATCTTGATGATAAAAACGTGTGTTCTTATGTTTGGTGTGCCTAAACAGTATCCCAAAGAGTCTAGTTTCCATAAAATCCGGCCTCAAAAGGTTTCAAGGTCGGGAAGGTTGTCTATACTTAGAACAATAAATACGGGTCAGAATTAGGTCATGTTTGTGAGGGTAAAACCTATACTTAAAAGTGGAATTAAGCTTATCCCTTCTACAGTAGTTAAGTTCCATAAGTATATAAAGAAACCCTAAAATGATAGCTTCTGATTGTATGCTGAAGTAGGGTAATTAGAGTCATACTTTTTAGTGTGCAATTAGATCCGAATTAGGACAGTTTTGAAGTTTGATTTTATTTGAGATGGTTACACATATAATTAATACTTGGAAATCTTTGGGTGTGTGTGTGAAATACTCATATAATGAACATGTGTGATTTTTGGTATGAAAGTCTGAGGGGTCATTAAGTAATCTTAAGGGTTTTGGGTACGTAAAGTCATGATAAAATTATGCAATTTTGAGTTAATTATAAGTAACTAGTGGAAAAAGTTAATGAAGTAGTTTATGGTTAGGCTGGTATCGGGGGGGTGACCCCTATTGAATGGTTATTTTAAACCCATAGACATCCATCATATGAGTGTTACATGGCATGAGCTTTTAGCTTGGTCGCGTGTAACACATTTGTGTAGCTTGTGTGGATATTGTTTGGAAGCTGCTTGTGCTTCATGTGAGTTTCATAGTCCCACTTTTACTTTCTTTTAAAGTTGGGATGGAAATGATGAAAGTGTTGAAATGAGTTTTGATTACTGTGATAATGTGTTGTCAAAAATGCATGGACTATACATGACTATTATATGTTGTGTGCTACATGTTTTGTGATATGATATTGAGAATTGCGAACTAAGTCAGGGGTATTTACTGCGGGTATAACCATAGCCTGTTTAGTGGATGGTACTGTGGCCTAACTAGTAGTATGGTTACTTGGGAGTATCCATGGCATGGGCCAATCGGGGTAACCACAGGGACCTTGGTACGATTACGACGTCTTATAAATTGTTACCTGGAAATCGTGTAATTGGATTGTATTGGATTGGTTGTGCATGCTAGCCTGTATGATAGTTCATTTATTGTCCTGCAATGTTTTCTTTATTATTACAGTAATGTGCAGTTTGGATTTTATATCGGTTTCAACCCTCATGGACTCTCACCACTTATATGTTGACATTTTAAAGCTATTAATTTTAGGTGAGTATCGTGATGATAAGAAGGATGTTAGGAAGAGTGGCTAGAGAGACCCTAGGCATTGCTTGTGGAGTTATCTTTTCTAGTCTTTTCATTTATGACATTTGTTTTGCTTGATACTTGTTTGTTGGAGATTGTTAGTATTTGGATTACGTTGTTTCGTGTACGACATTACTTTAGTAATTCAAGACTCTATCTTGTGTTGGGTATTGTCATGATACATAGTGTCCATTTGATTATCTCCTTTATTTAGATTTCTCTATAGTAGACACCATTGTGTTGTGATGATATCCATGATGTTACGCCTCGTGTTTCAGCCTTAACGGGGTGTGACAGATTGGTATCAGAGCCTTTGGTTATAGAGAAGTAGGTGGTTGAGCCTAGACTATAACCTAGGAGTCATTCACGTAGATGCATGTTAGGGCTTAAGCATTTAGTAGTATAACTAGTATGCGTTTTCCCTTTAATTTGCATGATTTTATTTTTAGTTTGTTGATTTTTCTTTTAGCTTTTTGTGATTGCCTTTATCTGATTTTTAGTATGCCTTATCTCTTGATAAATTAGCCATGTCTCTTCAATTTTATAAGAAGTTCCGCATGGGGGTTGCCATTGCAAAAGGATGTAGGGGATACTATGAACCAGGAACAAGGGCTTGGGTAAGGCAGGGTAGCCACAAGATCCGTATACCGATTGCTTGTAATAACGCCATGACTAGAGGTGGTAAGAAGATTGACTATAGAATTAGTAGAGGGAAGAGAGGTGGATAAAGTAGTGACAATTGTTAACAAAGAAAGGTGTGGTTACTAGGTACCCCGGGAAGTTCCATGGCAGTATCAGCTAACTGCTTGAATCGAGAAAGAATTTTTCAAAGACAGTGATGATATACTGGAACAAGTGGAATTTTGAATGGGTCTGATGATGATGATTCAGATTTGGAATCAACTGTGAAGGATGTGTGCTATAAGACTATGAGTTGGAGGATACTTGGTGTAGCGGGCCGTGAATTGTAGTTGTGTTTAGTTTCGTCTCGTTATGAACTTTAAGACCTTAGGATTTTCTTTTGGATTTGTTCGACTATTTTAATGTTATGAAATGTGTGATTTCCTTTAAAATTTTGAGTTTTTCTATATGTGGCGGTTTGCTAATGGTGATTTTATGTGTATTCTTTCTGTACGTGTCTTTGAGAAGTGTTATTCATAGGAGGGGGGTACATCGTGAAATAGGGCATCGATAACTATGGTGGCCAACATTAATTATACATGACACCCACCACACAAGGAGACTTGCCAAGTATGTTTACTCAGATTGTCGAGTGTCAACATGATGCTTGATGAGTGTTTATGTATGTGTTTTGTATAGTTATGATGATGTGTTGATAGGATAGTTGGGTTAAAAAACCTTTTCCCCTCGTCTAATGTGCGTTACTACTATCTTATTCAGAATGGTTCGAACTAGGACTAATGATGATGATAATTGTTGGGAATTATAGATTTGATGAGACAAAGTGAATAAAGATATGATACAAAATGGATCTCTAAAACGCATAAGCTGGAATTCTTCAAGAATGGAAGTGTTTTAGAAGTATTTCCCTTAGAAGATCTCCTCATTCAAGTATAAGATGGAAGATCAGTAAAAAGATAAAGATCAACTTTAATGCTGATTGAATGATTAGTCAAATGGGTATTTAATGCTGTATTTATTGTGTCCTAATCTTAGTTTGTTCTTATCTTTGTAACCTAGATATCTCTATTATATAAGATCGATATAAGGTGAGCGCTTGTTAAAAGAGTGCACAAGATGTAGACTGTTCTAGAAAAGGTCTAGTTGTTTTTGTTTTCTATATTGTCGCTTGTGTGTGTCTAGGCATGTGAAATGCTAGATGGTTTGGTCGCGGTTTATGCTCTCAGGATCTTTGATCTTGTTAGTTTGTAGCATAATCACGTTCCCACAGTTGATCGTGTAGTAATTTGGGAATATACGTGAAAGATAATGAATGAAAAATACCTTGTTATGATATCAATGTTTTCTTATGCCGTATTTCCGCTATGCATTTACTTTATGTTCATGTTATAATTCATCTAGATAAGGTCTAAACAACCTAAGCTTACAACGATCTAAGGAGTTATTCAAACTCCACAATTGGTATCAGAGGCATGGGGCTCTTGATCTAGGATGTTACAAGGTTGTTTTGAAGTCGTGTTCATGATGGAAAGAAGGTTCGTGCTCCTGTTATAATCCATCATATGAGTGTTACATAGACATGAGGTTTTAGCTTGGTCGCGTGTAACACATTTGTGTTTGTATTGTGTAGCTTGTGTGGATAATTGTTTGGAAGCTGCTTGTGCTTCAGGTGAGTTTCATAGCCCCTCTTTTCTTATGATTTATTGGGGTGGAAATGATGCAAAGTGTTTGGAAATATTTTGATTACTGTGATAATGTGTTGTCAAAGATGCATGGACTATACGTGACTATTGTATGATGTGTGCTACATGTTTTGTGATGTGATATTGAGAATTGTCAACTATGTCAGAGGGGATCACCTGAGGGTATCCATGGCCTGTTTAGTGGAAGGTACTGTGGCCTAGCATGCAGGATGGTTACTTTGAGAGTATTCACGGCCGGGGCTAAGGGGGTAACCACAGGGACCTTGGTACGATTGAGATGTCTTATAAATTGTTACTGGGAAATCATGTAATTGGTTTGTATTGGATTGGTTGTGCATGCTAGCCTGTATGATAGTTCATTTATTGTCCTGCAATGTTTTCTTTATTATCACAGTAATGTGCAGTTTGAATTTTATATCGTGTCTTAAACCTATGACTCTCACCAACTTTTTGTTAACGTTTTTAAGCATCATTTTTAGGTGAGTATCAAGATGATAAGAAGGATGTTAGGAAGAGTGGCTAGAGAGACCCTATGCATTGCTTGTGGGGTTGTCTTTTCTAGTCTTTTCATTTATGACATTTGTTTTGCTTGATACTTGTTTGTTGGAGATTGTTAGTATTTGGATTATGTTGTTTCGTGTATGACATTACTTTAGTAATGCAATACTCCTTTATCTTGTGTTAGGTATTGTCATGACATATAGTGTCCATTTGATTATTTCCTTCATTTAGATTTCTCTATAGTAGACACCATTGTGTTGTGATGATATCCATGATGTTACGCCTCGTGTTTCCGCCTAGGCGGGGTGTGACAGATTGGTATCAGAGTTGATGGTTATAGAGAAGTAGGTGGTTGAGCCTAGACTATAACCTAGGAGTCCTTCACGTAGATGCATGTTAGGGCTTAAGCGTTAGTAGTATATCTAGTATGCGTCTTTCCCCTAAATTGCATGATTTTATCTCTTAGTTTTGTTGATTTTTCTTTAGCTATTTTGATTGCCTTTATCTGATTTAGTGTGCCTTAATCACTTGATAAATTAGCTATGTCTCCTCACTTTTATAAGAAGTTCCATATGGGGATTGCCATTGTAAAAGGATGTATGGGATATTATGAACCAGGAACAAGGGCTTGGGTAAGGCGGGGTAGCCGCAAGATCTGTATACTGGTTGCTATGTACCCATGCAGGGTGGAAGAAAGATTGACTATAGAATTAGTAGAGGGAAGAGAGGTGGAGAAAGTAGTGACAACTGTAACAAAGAACGGTGTGGTTACTAGGTACCTCGGGAAGTTCCATGAGTATCAGCTAACTGATGAAGAGAAAGAATTTCAAAGAATGATGATATACTGGTAACAAGTGGAATATAAGGTGTCAGATGATGATGATTCGGATTTGGAATCCATGGCAGGGAGTGTGCCTAAAGACTATGAGTTAGGGGATACTGGTAGTAGTAGTGGAATTTAAGTTGTGCTTAGTTTCGTCTCGTTTTGAACTTTAAGACCTTAGGATTTTCTTTTGGATTTGTTCAACTATTTTAATGTTATGAAATATGTGATTTCCTTTAAATTTTGAGTTTTTCTATATGTGGTGGTTTGCTAATGTGATTTATGTGGTATGTGTCTTGTTGATATTGAGAAGTGTATTCATAGGAGGGAGTATACTCGTGAAATGGGGCATCTATAATTATGGCGGCCAACATAATTATACATGCGCCTCAAAACAAGTGGACTTGCAAGTATGATTACACGGCTTTGGTGTCAACATGCTGGTTGGATGAGTGTTTATCTATGCGTTTTGGTATAGTTATGATGATGTGTTGATAGGATAGTTGGGTTAAAAACCTTTTTCCCCTCAACTAATGTGCGTTAATACTATCTTAATCAAAATGGTTCGAACATAGACTAATGACAACAAAAATGGGCAACCCGACATTGCTGCCATCATTGCGCAGCAATTGCAAAATATCATTCCCTAGATCGTCACTCAAGTGACAAACAACGTGAACAACGGAAATAACAATAACAACAATGGAAATAACAACAACAACAATGGAAATAACAACAAGAATGGGAATGGTGGGAACAATGGGTGTTCCTACAAGGGATTTTAGGCATTTACCCTAAGGAGTATGACAAAAAGGGAGGTGCTATAGCACTTACCCACTGGATTGAGAAGATGGAGAATGTACTTGACAATAGTGGGTGTTCTGAGAATCAAATGGTGAACTATGATGCCAGTTCGTTTGTTAACAAGGCACTGACATGATGGAACACTCAAATCTAGGCAAGAGGTCGTGAAGTAGCAATTTGTATGACCTGGAATGATTTTAAGGCCCTGTTGGTGGAGGAATTTTGTCCAAGTAATGAAATGGAGAGGTTGGAGAATGAATTTTAGAATCACAAGATGGTAGGAGCCAACCATGCAGCCTACACGGATCGGTACCATGAACTGGCTAAACTGGTTCCACATCTGGTGACACCTGAGTCGGTACGCATCAAGAGGTATGTAGTGGGATTAACACCTGAGATTAGGGGAATGCTCAAAGCGACTCAGCCAACAACTATCCAGATGGCAATTCTAAGAGCTGGTATACTCACCGACGAGGCTATTAGCTGTGGTACCTTGTCAAAGAGTAATGAGAAGAGGAAGGCGGTAAAAGAGGATGCTAAGTCTAGAGGGTCATGGAGGGATAAAAAGAAGGCGAAGGTGGGAGCGGGTTTTGTGGCAACATCCCCTCCTAAAAATGAATTTATGAATCAATACCCCAAGTGTACCAAATGTTATACTTATCATCCAGAGGGTGGAGAGTGTAGGTTGTGTTTTACCTGCCAGAGGCCTGGCCATTTTGCTAGAGAGTGTCAGGCACCATTTAAGCGAGCAGCTCTGATGAATGAGGTTAAAGTGGGTAATAATAGGAGGGTTTGTTATGAGTGTGGGAGCCGTGATCACTTTCAGTACCATTGTCCCAGGTTGAACCGAGCACCGGGTCAAGCAGGTAATCCATTGGCATTAAAAGGAAATCGTAACAACCGAAATAATGGAAATCAAACTCGAGGAAGAGCTTACAATGTGAATGTGAATGCGGCTGAGGCTTAGCGGGATCCTAAAGTGGTGACTAGTACTTTTTCTTTGAATAATTATTTTGCTACTGTACTTCTTAATTCTGGAGCTGATTTTAGTTTCATATCTACTGAATTTGTGTCTCTGCTAAATGTGAAACCTAGTATTGTGAATCCTAGTTATGTGATAGAAATAGCAGATGGTAAAAAGGTAGAAGTTGATAAGATTATATGTGGTTGCAAACTAGAACTAGGAAATTCCTTGTTCACTATAGATTTGATACCGTTTTGATGTGATTGTGGGGATGGATTGGTTATCTCAAAATAAGGACTTGATAGTATGTCATGAAAAGGTGGTTGAAATACCATTAATTGGTGGTGAGATACTTAGGGTACAAGGAGAGCGTACGTTAGGAGTAGGCAAAACTTTAATGAACGTGAAAGTAGATAAACCAAAGATGGGTGATATTTCTGTAGTGCGGGATTTTGTTGATGTGTTTTCGGAGGATTTGTCAGGACTGCCGCCGCAGAGACAAGTTGAGTTTCATATAGACTTAATTCATGGAGAAACGCCTGTGGCAAAGTCCCCTTACCGTTTAGAACCTTCGGAAATGCAAGAATTGTCTAGGCAACTTCAAGAGTTGCAAGACAAGGGTTTTATTCGACCTAGTCATTCTCCGCAGGGAGCACCTGTGTTGTTTATTAAGAAGAAGGATATCCTCTCCCTAGAATTGACGACTTATTTGATCAACTACAAGGTTCGCGTTACTTTTCCAAGATAGATCTTATATCGGGTTATCATCAGCTCCGAGTACATGAGGATGATATTCCAAAAACCGCATTTAGAACAAGGTATGGACATTTTGAGTTTACCGTTATGCCTTCCGGGCTAACCAATGCCCCAGCAGTCTTTAAGGATCTGATGAATCGAGTTTGTAAACCGTATCCAGATAAGTTCGTCATTGTTTTCATTGATGACATTTTGATCTACTCTAAGACTAAGAAAGACCACGAAGTGCACTTAAGGTTAGTTTTAGAATTATTGAGGAAGGAGAAGTTGTATGCTAAATTCTCCAAGTGTGAGTTCTGGTTGCAAGAAGTGCATTTCCTTGGTCACGTGGTCAACCAGAATGGTATTCACGTGGATCCAAGTAAGATTGAGGCAATAAAGAATTGGAAAGCTCCTACGACACCGTCTGAAATTTGATCATTTTTGGGTCTAGCAGGTTACTACCGGCGTTTTATCGCAAACTTCTCTAAGATTGCTAAACCTCTTACTTCGTTGACTCAGAAGAACCAAAAGTATGTGTGGGGTGTGGAACAAGAAGAGGCTTTCTAGACCTTGAAAAATAATTTATGTGAAGCACCGATATTATCACTTCCTGATGGAGTTGAAGATTTTGTAGTTTATTGTGATGCTTTGAATTAGGGGTTGGGTTGTGTGCTTATGCAGAGAAATAAGGTGATTAGCCTTTTGAGTCTATTTTAATACAATCATGTACTACCTCCGTTTTATAATAAGTACAATATTCACTTTGATTTTTTTGAGTCTTTTTTATTTAACTTTGACCATAAATTACATAATACTTGATGAAAATTGTACTAATTAAAATATTTAAAACCCAATCAATTTATATATTTTTCATCAAATATTATATAACACAAATACAAATATTTATGGTCAGAGTTAAATAAAAAGACTCAAAAAAATCAAAATACACACTTATTATGAGACGAATGTAGTACTTCATTGTGGAGTTATGCTTCTATTCTTGTTTTTTAACCCTCGAGTGGAATAAAGAATACAAAAAGTGTTAATATAAATAAGCCGTAAGAATGTTTATTTATATTTTACGATCTTTTTATTTTTTGTCGATAACAAACATAAAATCAAATTAAGTATAATCTAAAATACATACGTTTTAAGCCTATAATTTTCTAACTCATCATATATATCATACATATCAACACGTACATTTTAACCAACAATCAACATAATATACATAAGTCATTTAAGCATAATTATGTCTGAAACTATTTTAGAATGTTACTTACCAAAGGTAACTACACAATTGAGTTTACAATAGTCTAAACTATTTTTAGAAATTGGTTTATACAAGTAACACAAATTACTTACATTTTCATTTTGAGTAAAATACATTAAATTACTTAAGGTACAAATTCTTTACAAAATCAATTTTACCTCATGCATCACATCATTTAGAAAGTTGACTTTTATGTATTGTCATATCATGATCTTTTTCATATCTAGGGCATTTCTTAATAGATCACATTGTATTTTGAGATATTTGATATCACAAAATCTTTCTAAATTCGGGTTGTCAGTTAGACTCGCTGGATCCCTTGGATAACACTGGTCGGATCCATTTTAAAGGCATCCGCCAAAACCGTGAGATCAATGAAGAAATTGCCTATAAATAACAAGTCAATTCTCATATTTTCTTCACCCGTTCTTATACATTCTTACTTACATTATACTAACATTAGATCTATGATCATTTCATAGTTTGCATCGTTCTTTTTTAGTGATTTTCTAAGCTCTTTGTAGAAGACAAGATCACTACCTTTTTGTATACAAGACACTCAAGTTTTAAACTATGTGTTGCAAGTCTCCATCATCATATCAAGATCATTGTGTTGATACTTGTACATCTCATTTATTCACATTCATTGTATTATAAACCAAACACTCGTGTATAGATCGGTTAGATCTTAGGTTGGTTCTACCTTGAACTAGAACTTGGTATTTAGCTTTATACTTGATAAAGTGTAAGCGATGCTATAAGAATATGTGGATAAGTTATCCGATGAGTGTGTTTGTGTATGTTGACAAAGAGGAAACTTATAGCATTATTATGGCTTGACAACACACCCACCACAAGTTTTTATTTTATTTTTATTTTTGATTTATCGGTATTTTTGGCTCTTGAGGTTATATCAATATTCATAAGAGACACGATCTGCATGCATGTTATGCATGTTATATCGAAATGTTCGCGGCACTTTATTTGTTTTTATGAGATTGATTCTTTAGGTGAGACTTGTTGTGACATAACATGAGTAGCAGTTACCTAGAGAGTTAATTCTCCACACACATTATGTTGGGTATTTAGTCTTTTGAGTCTGTTTGTTATGCTTATTGTTGATGCAAAAGTTAGGTTGGATCTGATTTGGCCCGAATAGGTAGTTATTCGGGCTGAGGAACCTTATTTTTGCACCAAGTAAATTTCGTTGAGGACTCCTGCACAAGGAATAAAAAACATGCGTTAACCTTATCGTGGGAGCGGATCCCACGATTAGCCTCCGGCGTGAGAGTAAGTATATGGTTTTTGGAGGGTGATCAAGTATGATTAGGGTTTTTAGTGATACCTCATTGATGATGATTGTTGATCCTTTTATAGGCCTCTTGCTCATTAGGGTTTCCCCATAATTCGGCCTAAGCCTTATCCGACAAAGCCGAGATTTGACATTATCTTGACCTATTTAAACTAACAGAATATATCCCCTACTTAATTTAGGGTTATCCGTCCCTGAAATAGCGCATAAATCAGTTGCATGCAGAATACAACCATTGAAGACCATGCCATGAAAGTCGCGTTCCGGACAGGTGTCCATAACCGCTACCGTGACACATTAGCGGGTCCGCGACCCGTGACCGTGACACAGGTTAAGCCCACAAAGTATGGGGCCGTGCCCGGTCCGTACTATACGTCATCATGTCCCTCCAGTCTAGTAGGCATGGCTGTGCCCAAGAGGTCGTGGCTACTAGACTAAAGGTGAACAGAACGCGCCTTACCATAACCGTCACACGGACCGCCCGCCAAAAAGTAGGACACTATCGAAAAACGTGGATAACTGACAAAGGATGGGACGTGTGGGCCCAGAGTTGTTTGAACTTCCCCAAATCCCAACCTTTCAAAAAAAATAGGTGACACGCATCAATCATCCAAATAGGCACGAATATTATGGCTGCAGTATAAATAGGTCAAGCAATCACTGTTGAATCTTCCACAGTTATCGAATAATTCTGCCATTTTCGCACACACAACCGCACAAGCTCTTAAATCCTCGGATTCTCGTTATCACAGGTTAGTACCCCACGCCTTTATAGCAAACTAGGGAAGAATGGGTAGGGACACCATACAACTTGAGGACGCTGTGTCAACCATATCTCAAGAGTATCTTTTAGAGTTTTCATCAGAATACTTCATACCGGAAAATTTGCACCCTGAGCTGCCTGGTCCCGGGGATCACATCGTTGATTTCCCAGAGGGCAAGATAGGCGTTTATACAAAAAAATTTGAGTTTGCAAACTTTCGCATCCCCATCTCGCAATTTCTCTTCGACATCCTCGGATACTACCAAATTCACCTTTCGCAACTATCGGTTATAGGTGCAGCGAAAGTTAGCCATTTCGAGATTAACTGTCGTGTACTAAATATAATTCCCACCGTGAACCTATTACGTGTCTTCTACGTGCTGTCGTACAATTCGGGGTGGATGTCTTTTAGCAAAAGACCAGGAAAAAATACCCCACAATGCTATACTAAACCACACGATTCCTTAAAAAATTGGAACAACCGCCTCTTCTGGGTGGACAAAAAAGTGTTCCCCACCATTGTGGCCTGGCGCACGGCTGCTACAAAAGATGACAAGCCACAGGCCAATACTTACTCCGTGGTGGATGTGGCGACACTTGACACACACCATACCTCATTCCAAAAACAACCGGAGGAGCTTTTATGTCTAGTGGGGTTAAGCCGGAATTTCTTCTTACACGACGACGAGTACCCCACATTTCTAAATGACAACGACCACGGTCACATATATAAACGTCCATATACGCTAACAGTTACCTGTATGTTTTGCATAAATGGATTTGTTCAATCCTATCAAAGCCTCAAACCCTACCAAGGTCAAGACCGGGACCCGTTAACGAGCTGCTCATGAGGTGCCACTGATGACAGCCACCACGAGCCGCATGGTCCAAATGGCGGATGTGGCTGAGCTCTCTACATCTTCGGGTACACCCTCCACCGTGGAGAGGTCCCCACTGGAGTTTTCAAATGAGGATGG
>BQNB010044261.1:0-44998 GCA_026074375.1 Tanacetum coccineum | reverse complement strand
GTTGTAGGGTGAATTTTGCAACTTTTCGTTTTTTAAAGAACGAGATTGAATCCCGTTCTCGTTTCTTTTTACGCGTTTTTAGCCTTAAACACCTTCGTTTTTAATCTAGTTTTTTTTAATCTTTCTTTTTAGTCATTTAGAGCTTATTAAAAGTGAAAAATAGATTTTAGGTTTTTAACTCACGTTTTTAGGTTTCCGTTATCGTTTTTAGAGTTAAATCACTTTCTTGTTATCAATCTTAGGTTTTTTTTAATCGATTTTGCATTTTTAATTGTAGTGATAGAAAAGCCAATCATAATCTCGTTCCATTCAAACATCGATTATCAATTCGTCATTCGATTTTTAATTGCGCACCTCGTTGGGACATAACGACCCGGAAATCAAACTTCCGGATATATATTGATTGTATTTGTGAATTTTGACTTTTTGCATTGGTCAAGGGAAATTGGTTGGGATTTGCCTAGTATTATATATACTATCAATCAAATCAAGCATGATTGCTGAAACATAAACGGGTCACCTACCCGTCCAACTAAGCTTATAATTCAAAGACAAAGCCAGAACGTAATTTGTGATCCTATTGGTCCAGTAATATAAAACACGATATGGAGAGCTATCCCGGTATCTAGATTACTATTGGGAATTGTTTATTTGATGATACAAAAGAACTTGCTTAAAAGTGAATGTCCTATTAAACTGAATGGATCTTTGCAGCCTATAAAGGATGATAGCCAAGATGTATAAATACAAATGCCTATGTAGAAACAATGACTATGAATACTATGTGTTAATGCGGAATCTTAACACATGTACTAAGAAGAACAATGAACAACTGAATAACAACTTTATTAATGTGTTCTTTAGGATTACAGATTGCTAACTATGATATTGTATATGATTTGCTAAGCTTGTGTATTCGTCTGTGATCCTCTATGTTCGTCTCTCATCACTATGCCAAAGGTGATCCTTTTATATACTAAGGATAACCCTAATAGGCTTACATTTCTTTTTCTAAAATATCTCATAAATATCTTTTAAATATCTTCTCAACAGTACTAACTAACTTTCTACTAACGGTACTAACTAACTAACAGTACTTAATACTTTGTACTGTCGGTACTAAGTATAACTGTCAGTACTAACTATTTGTACTGTCGGTACTAAGTTAAGAAAACATTAATCCTAACAAAAAGGATAAAGAATGAAACAAAAGGATCAAAGTCGGCAATATGGAATTCTACAAAAGATGGAGGATTCTAAAAGATTTGCTTAAAAGATAAAGATCAAAGATTAGGAAAAGATTTAGTTTCCTAATAGAGTTAGATTTCCTTTGTATGTCTTATGGACTCTCTATATAAAGAGATCCCTAGACATTGTTTTAGTGTGTGATTGTGTGTGCACCTAAAATGTGTATGTGTATCCTATAGGTGAGATGTTAGGAATTATATTTGAGTTGATAAAGACAAAATAATGAATGAAACAAGATGGAAACAAGAAGGACCAAAGTCGTCCATGATTCAATGTATATTTTAAAGATAAATGATTATCGAATGTGAAGAAAACCGAGTCCTTTAAGTTTTGATATCTACGCGACTCGAATTGCTCCCAATGCCATCTAGCAAATATAAAGTAACCTGAGAAAATACTGCAAAACGTCAACAATAAGTTGGTGAATTCATAGGATTTAAGTAAAACGCAGTATTGAAATAGATCAAGAAATATTTCTGTAAGAAGCGTAGCATTACAACATTAAAAGTAGGTCTTTACGAATTCCATTAATTTGTCAATAAACCATTGAGGGAATCCATAGATTTAGAAAGATAAAAAAAAGGAGAAAACAAAAGTTTGGTTTCATCATGCTTTGTTGTACGGACAAGCCATTAATCACGTTTCTATTGCAATGAGCTCATGACACCGAAGCCTTAACGTTAACACGTTTCTTGTTTAAAAATCAGTTGCCCCATAACTAGGTATTATTGCCTTATACCTAAATTCTAAATACAAATTGTCCGTTGACTGGTTGCTCGGAAAGGATACGATTTCATACCCCGACAAGCTGTCCAAACCAATAGACTCATTTATTTACTAGCGCTCACCCATTATAGGCAATTAACAGTTCATGATGTTGGGGTCTTTTGGCAATAACTACTCATGAAATTGATCTCATATTTGGGTCTAGCATACCATAAAGTTTCTTGTGTCTAGTTTATAAAACAAGCATGTATCAAACATGTATTAGAAATCATGTGGTAGGCAAGTAAAAGGCTATAGTAAAACACATTCAAGTAAGCGATCTTATGTAGTAGTAACCGATAAGTTATTCGGTAAAACAAGCATGTGTTCTCACCCCAAAAATAGTTTAAGAAAACCATTAAAAATGAAAAGGTGGGGCTATGAACTCACCGCGAATAGAAGATACGAGAGAAATCAAAAAATCAAAACCAACGAGAAGATTCTGAAAAATTAGCCGGGACCTACATCATAAGTCGCGACATAATATTATAAAGTATTCCAAGAATTATGTATAGTTATTCAATATCAAGTTTACAAAAAAACAAGGCATGTGTAACACCGAGTCGGTCAAAACTAAAGTCTTTTTTCTAATCCATATAGATGTATAACCTATAGGACAACATTCCAAATGCATCTACTAATTATCTCGCCCTTAAACATGATCGTAACCCACATGATCACATTTCTAGCTTTTCCAATCCTAGACGTAAAAGTCTATTTTCTGGTTTGGGTCAGATTTATGAGAGCATTTCTCTCAAACCATTAAGGCCTATGAAATGATGCCTTGCACCTAAGGAAATCCCTTGGAACCTATTTTGCCCAGACACTAATCACTCATTCCAATTGCTTACCATCTTTAAGAGAAAAGTTCATTTTACTAACGAAACTCAAAACAGAAAACTTATTTTCCAGATTTTAGTCATTTTCTTTTAATCATATCTCTTTATCTATGATAGGTATGAATGTGAGGTTTTTTTCCCTGGAAAACCACATGAGTCTAGTTTCTAAAACTTTTGGCCAATCAATTATACCATTCACCAATCCACAGGAATTGGATTCTTATTAATCGAAGGTCAAACCAGAAAGTGTAGGCTGAACTTCTGACCCTTACGGAAAAAGTGCATAATTCTTAAATATAAAAATAAGCTATGGACATAGGCCAAGGCTGGGGATCGTTCTTATGTGCTAAGTACGGAGCCATGCCTTTTAAAATCAAAGCTTTAGTTCAAAAACCTAAGGGTAACAATTTTATATTCGAAGGTCCAGATTTGCCCTACATTCGTAATTTGACCATAACTCCTTCATCCGGAGGAGTTGGTTGAGTATCCAACTCACCACATCAAGCCCTAAGAGTCTATTATCCAAATATCAAATAATATCAGTAGGTACAAGCCAAAAAATTTGAGAAAAAGGGTCGACAACCTGCTGTTATCAAAACAGTCCGCAAAATCTATTCCTAACTCCATCACAAACACTTTCAAATCATCAATTGATCCACCACAAGGCTACAAATCATCAAAGTACATCATCTAACACCTATTTTACATCACTTATCCCACTTAATCAAGATCAACCATAATCATGATTTGCATGTTCATAAAAACCAATAATCAAGGACATGCATTCCCTAGAAAATCAAAACAATAAAAAGAGGTTAAGAAAGAGTAGGTTTTAACTAAATGGATGGTTTAAAGGATCAAACACAAACCCTAGGTGGGTTGTTTTCTTGCCGTGACCTAAAACAACCCAAACAATCAATCCTAACTTTCTTGAGTCCGAATCTTGCTTGTAATCACCTAGACTCAAACCATTGAAATGCTACTTACACCTTTAATTCCATCAATCTCTAAAAAACCAAGATTCTAAAAACTAATAATTTTACAAATCCATGATGGTGAAATTAGTTATGGGATAGATGAGGATGATTTAAGGGATCTTTGTGTATGGTGAAGAAGAGATGATTTCAAGAATTTTAATGGTGATGGTGAAGGTTTTATGTTGTTTGGCTCGTACATGAAGAAGCAGAGGACGGAAGAAATTGATTTGCCTGTTTTTGGGATTGTGTGTGTGTGTCGTGTATTTAACAAAAGGGGAGAAGTGGGTTTTATTTCGTGTTGGGCTCTATTAGGACTTGAAGCCATCATTAACTAGGACCAAGATTAATAAAAAATATATAGAGGGGTGTCCTTGTGTTGGGCCACCGGCCTAATGAGAAGGGAAGGTTCCATGGACTAAAATATAGTATTAACCAAGAATATTAAAAGTAAATCCCGCCCAAAAACAAATTAAACCTTTACTTTTTATAAAAGATCAAGTTTTGTCTCGTGCACATGGTAAACTTTAAAGGTAAATTTTAAAAAAATAAAAATATAGTTTTGGCATTCAGGCCTGAGAATACGGAGGTTTGTTGATTTCCTCGTTGCTCAAAAACGTAAATTTATAACGCATAGCACTTTTTCTTCAAATTCGACGATTTTCTCCAAATCGACAAAATAATAAAATTGAAAATTTTCTAAAATTTTAGAAAATAATCCAAAAAGTCACAATAAAAATGACCATAAATTCGGGGTTTTTCTTACAGATGCCATCACATTAAAACAACAAAATCGTCGTTTATCTTCAAGTAATACCTTAAGATGGAGCTTCACAAAGCTTTTGTTTTAGAAATTAGAAAGCCACTCTTGTCATCACCCCAGATAAACTTTCTTTTTTCAGTGTAATATATCAGTCAAAGACTTTGCAATCTTCGAGAAATCTTTGATAAAACTCCGATATAACCGTCAGTCCTAAAATTGACGTATTTCTGTGGGTTTATAGGAATGTCCCAATTCTTAACTGCTTCAGTCTGGGGGGTCAACCATAGAAGTCCTTGACTATCCAATTAAGTGTTCAAGAAATTGCACGAAATGAATCCAGAAATCACACTTGGATACACTTACTACCACTTCTCTTTCTGAGTAATCTAATAATACTTGATTGATTTGCGTACTTTCTTGTTACGAGAGTAGATAAGAATATCATTGAATAAACACTATAACAAAATTTATCTATGTATGTTTTACACACACGATTTCATGAGAATCCATGAATACAGTAGGCGCGATATTTAAACCAAATGGCATCACTTGAAATTCATAATGTCCATATCTTGTTCTGAAAGCAGTCTTGGGAATATCTTCATCCCTGACTCTCAATTGACGATAACCTGATCTCAATTCGATCTTTAAGTAAACACTCGAACCTTGAAGTTGGTCAAATAAGTCATCAATCCTGGGTAATGGGTAACGATTCTTTACGGTAAGTTTATTCAACTATCGATAATCGATACACATTCTGAAAGATCCGTCTTTCTTTTTAACAAATAAGACAGGAGCTTGATGTGTGCTAAAACACACATCATTTTTACCCCCTAAAACACTATTAATTGGACTAAAAACATGAAATATGCTTAATATTATGCAAATATGTTGGTTTGTGTTTTTATGTCTTTCAGGTCCTAAGAATTGATGGTTACAACCGAGAAAATTTTCCGAATTTAGATGTACGATTTTCAATCTCTTGACTTTTAGGGTCTGGCATAAACTTATAAAACCGATCAAACTAAATCACGTTTTCACGACTCACTCTAAAGCAATAATGAATTGGCATGACATTCCTGACAACTTTTTAGTTTGCCGAGACCTGGAAACGACCCAAAAGGGCTAAAACAGCACCGCAACATTATTCGAGACAATAACAACGCGACACACAAAACAATTAAATTTGTATTTATAAGTTATCAAGTAGATTTAATTAATAAAAATATTAAATAAATTATTCATCATTTTTAAGTAAAACGTTTTATGAAAACGCGACTATTCGAGTTGAAATCCATTTTTATTTCGGGACGAGCGAAACCGGATCACAAAATTGAATAACAGAATTTTATTAAATGTATAAAATATTTCTGAAATAGAAATATCAAAATAAATACACATTTTTATCATAAAAATAATTTAAAAACAATGCGCAATATTCGAGATTTGAAATCATCGTTAAGTCGCTCAACTACAAATCCCCGAACCGTTTTTATAAAAACTATACCTAAAATGTTACACTCTTAACCCCTACACTATTTCAACTTGTCATTTTAATTTAAAAGTTTTAATATATATATCTAATTATATATATTTATTTCATATACATACATATAACACACACACTCTCACTAACACTCTCTCTCACACAAAATCCGCAACCAGTCCGGCGACCACCACCACCCCGGAAAACTTTTCCGGCGGGTTTCTCCCGGCAAGACGCAAAAAGACACCCCACAAACCCAATTCCTCGATCCCCACTACCACTCCTCTCTCACGCGCCATTTTCCACCACCACCACTCACCCACCGAAACCACCACTATCGTCACCACCACTGCCCCACCTTCATAGGGTGCGTGTGGTTTTTGTATATAACCCCGCCCACCACGGTGCGTCGGTGAAGGTTGGCACGAGATCGGGTGCGTTGGGTTTGTAGTTTGCAACAAAAGGGTGTTTGTTTCGGTACCTTAGCAACAAGGGTGCGCGTTGTTTATTGATGAACAAGACGAGGGATGTTTTGTGTTTTGGTTCGGGTTTATCAAAGGTGAGCGGGTTTGGTGTATAAGCACCAACAAGTTTGTCGTTTGTTTGGTTTAACAGCCGGGTCGGGCATGGGTTTGGTTTAAAATGATGCACCGGGAGTGTTTGTTTTATTAAACCTTTAGGGTGCGTTGGGTTGGGTTATGAAACAAAAGGGTGCGTCGAGTTTGGCTGTTGGAACAGCGGGTCGGGTTGGTGGGTCTTGGGCAGCGTGACAGCCGGGTATAAAACCCGGTGAGGGTGCGTTGGGTTCGGGGCAGCCACCACCCTAAGGTGGGTTTGGGTGGCAGCCCCAACAAGGGTGGTGGTATGTATTGTTATAAAAACCACAAGGGGTGTTCGTTTGTGTGCACCACCCCCAAAAAGGGGCGTGTGGTTTTCTAGTAGCTAGGGGTTTCGAAGGGTTTGGTTCGGGTTATTTTTATAAATAAACCAACAGCAAGGGTGCGTTTTGGGATTGTAAAACAACTAAAAGGGGCTTTTGGTTGGAGTTTTTTTAAATGGCAGCAGCCATGGGGTGCTTCGAGGTGTGAGTTTTATCACCAGAAGGTGCGTTTGGTTCACGGGTCAACCCAAGAGGGGGTGTGTGTCGGGATGGGTTTAGCAGCTAGGGGGGGGTTGTTTGTTTGGGTCGTGACAGCCACTAGGGCGTGTTTGGTTGGGTTTGGTTTTGTCCACAGCCACCAGGGTGCGTGTGGTTTAATAACAACAGATGAGGGGTGTTTGTTGTTTGGGTTAACAGCCGCGGGGGCGTTGGGTTCGGTGGTCATAAACCCAATAAGGGTGCGGTTGGTATTGTCACAGCCACCGGGGTGTTCGGGTTGGCTGTGGGACAGCCGGGGGAAAGGGGTTGTCGGGTTTGGTTATTAACCAAGGGGCGTTTGGTTATGTGTTTAAACAGCCCACAAGGGTGTTTGATGTTGGGTTGGTTTGGGTTTGCAACAAAAGAAGCCGGGTTGGCTATTGGGACAGCCGGGGGACAAGGGTTTGTTTGGTTTTTGGCTTAACAGCCACGCACAAGGGTGCGTTTGGCTGTCCATCAGCCGGGGTGTGTCGCGTTTGAGTGCGTTGTCACCGAAATAAAGTCGTAGTCGAGATCGTTGCAGATTCAGTGTGATTTAATTGGATTAATTGATCGTGGTCTTTAATCAAGGTGAGTTCATAGCCTCGCTTTTCAATATTTTGAATGTTTTATAACCCGCGAGGGGGATACAAAGCTTGTCAACCAAATCTATAATTTGGTATATCTTAAAACAATGCGCTTGGGTTTTAAAGGGATTTTGTAGTTTATAGCCCCCTGTTTTTTTTACTGTTTCACATTTGGGGTGAGAACATGCTTGTTTACAAATGCATTTACAGGATTGTTTACGAATTGGTTTACATACTTATTTGCATAGTTCGCTATGGGATACATTATTTGACTTCATTTTTGGTCACAAATGCATACTTTACATTTGAAATAATTTCGGATTAGCTTAGGCTGATTGAACTGATAGCAATAAAATTACTGCCCGGGTGTTCTTGGAGGGGACACCGGTAACGGGAGTATATATACGCAAGTAATTGTATCACTGCCCAAATTAGGGTACATACAAGTCTACGTCACAGCGTCATGAACTGTAAATCACTTGGAGGGTGAGCGCGAATGTTATGAAATAGATCTATTCGGGATTGACAACCCCCGTTCGGGTGACTAGCAATCACTGGGAACGAACGTTATAACATGTCGGATTATATTGTTGGGACCTTCGGGCCTCCCCAACATGGCACGAAATTTGTATAGTGCGGGCACAGAATTTATATAGTGCGGGAAATGTCACGGAATTTATATAGTGACTCAATTTTGTTCATAAAATGTGTTATGCATTCTTTATAAATCTTTGGGATAAGATTGGTACTTTTGATGACATAAAATGTGTCATGCATTCTTTATAAATCTTTGGGATAAGATTGGTACTTTTGGTGACATAAAATGTGTCATGCATTCTTTATAAATCTTTGGGATTTTTACATGGTACTGTGATGATACAGTGGATTACATTTATATTTAAACTAATCTATGAACTCACCAACTTTAATGTTGACACTTTTAAGCATGTTTTTCTCAGGTGAATTAGATGCTTGGACTATTTGATGTGCATTGGAGTCTTTACATTCAAGCTTTTCATTGTGATGCAAATTATGGGACAAATGTATTATTAAATTCAGATTTTTATTGAATCAACAATGTTATTTCTCAAAACGACACCTAGAGGTCGTTCTCTTGTATCTATTGCTGTGTATTACGAAGTAACACCCCATTTGGTATTCCGCTGCGTTGTTGTAAATTTTGGGGGTGTTACACTCTCGTTTTTCTTACATTAGTTCTTGACTGCTTCTGTATCGTTTGCTTGTCTTCTTGTGTATGTTTATTGCTTTACTTGTCATCAAAACCTTAGGTTAGATACACAAAACCATGCCAGTCTCTTAGGCTGAAACCCCCCTTTTGCATTAGTTTTAGGTTTATCTTAGATAACTAAAATACTAATAAAATTAGGAATTAACACTCTCGCTCTTAGTGATCGACACCCTACTTACCACGAAGCTCCATCTGACCGGGTATACTGCTTGTTAAAGTATTGTTTTTAGGTATAGTCGGCATAAAATAAATAGTAAAACTTGATACATAAATAACACCTACACAATGACACATCAGTCCATAAGCTCTACAATACATATATTAAGCTTAACCATAAGCTAATAAGCTACGTATCGCATTTGCTTACCACCATAAGCTATAAAAATAGTCCACAAACATACGTCATATCACAAAAATAGTCAAAATCACTTTCCTAGTGATTTTGAAAAGTGACATAACATTTAAGCCCAAAATAAGCCATGAAATAGCTTAAAAATAAGTCTGAATATGCTATACAAGCTACTATTAACAATAAGCTATCTAGCAACATATGTTATTCAACCATCACAACCACAACATCAAACCTACAAAAACCCCTCTTTTTCTTTTTATGTTTGACGATCCAAACACAACCCTTTTATTCGTTTTGTTTCCAAAAATCGATTTTTACAACGATCAACTTGTACAACTAACATCTATACATCAATATAAACCCAAAAGGACACATGAAATTTAAATTTGAAAACTTATAAGAAAATCATCAAAAATGTAGATTTTGACACGAACCAGACAACCCAAACGTTGTTTAAATGAATACCCAAACACTCGTATCAACCCGGAATATCACGTTCTCGATCAAAGTTGGAAAATATATGGTGGTTTGTGGTGGTAGGTGGCGGACGAAACACACACACACACACACTTATGTGTGTTTTTATTTTTTTGAAATGAAAATGATTATGAAAAATGAGATAATGGAAAGCATCTTATGTACCATTTTGGACAAGGTTAGCTAGAAATAACCCACCATGTCTCCCTTGACTTGTTTGACCGGCCATAGGATACTATGGGGTATCGGGCCTTTCTTTTCATGTCAGGATCACTTAAAAGCTCGTAAAACTCAACCATAAAATTTACCCCAAAGTTAATTAGCATTTTTATTCACCTTAAAAATATTTTTCCATTAACCTAGAGTATTTACATGACATATTTTCACATTAAACCCTTCAAAACTTATTTGGACATTAACGGACGTGTTAGGACTCGTTTTTCGGCATTTCTAAAAATTCACGGGTCAAACCACCCGGAATACAAATAACATAATAATATCCTCCAAAAAGGAATATTATTCACAAATAACCATAAATTATCACAATTCTCATAAAATCACCACCGTTAACATGGTACATTATCTGAATAAACTGACAAAAGTCAAATAGTCAAAGGACTATAAATGAAATATTCATAACACAAAAAGGGAAAATGTTACATTTTTCTCATTGACAACCTGGTGAACCTCTTTTTATTTAGGGTACGGTTTAACCTGCTAATGTTTCAATAAGCGATACTACACACTGGGACCAAATCAGGAAGGAGTGCTTGCCCCTGTTTTGTTATGTATAAGTATTAGATGGATTAAGTTAGTCGATCCAAGCTCGGTATGTGGGCTTAGGGTTGATTAGGGTTAAGGGTATCATGTCTTTATAATCTATAAATAGTGGTTAATAATAAAGTTACACCAACGGGGTTTTCATTGTCTAACATGGTATCAGAGCGGGTCTGATCCTCAGATCTAGGTGGCTACGTTAAGCCGCCTCCCCTAAACCACCCCGTCAAACCCTAGCCGCCACCCTTTAACTCTTGGAAAAAAAAGTTCATTCAGAGCATCCAATTGCTACCGTATATTTTTATCCACACATTTTGGTTTTCTGCAGATTGGTTTGTGGTTCCTAGAGGGTATTGCTAACTGGTCAAGCAGCCTTCGCCTATGGATCTACAAAAAAAAATCTAATTGTCTTGTTATGTTGTTGTCACATATCAAGCTTACGAATTTGCCAATAAGGAATTTTTTTCTTTCTTTTTTTGAGGTATAGAAGCAGATTATGGTGGCAGAAGGATTAGGTTTAGAAATGGTGATGTGGATTATTGGTTTGACGGGGTGGTTTTGAGGAGGCGGCTCAATATAGCCACCTTTGACTGGATCAGACCCGCTCCGATACCATGTTAGACAATGAAACCCAGTAGGTGTAACTTTATTATTAACCACTATTTATAGATTACAAAGACATGATACCCTTAACCCTAATCGACCCTAAGCCCACATACCGAGCTTGGGCCGACTAACTTTATCCATCTAATAATAAGATCAGAAGTGCCAATATTGAGGTTGGTATTTCGGCTATCCCTTTGATTGGACAAAAATATAGCCGACTTGTTAAACACATCTTCTACTTAATCATCCTTATCCTCGTCCCCCCATTCATCAAACTAATTCCCTCCCTAAAGCCAGCCCTATTTCCCTTATCCTTATTATGTTCATACTCAGCACCTAGGGCCGCATACGGATTAGATGTAGGAATATTTACAATAAAAGTGCCATCATTCTTCTTAGTAGCATTTGTATTAGTTGATGTAGATGCACCATCATTATTAGATCTGTTAAGTTTAGGTTGATATTCGAACCTAGATTGGGTCTTACCAAACGACCTGTTATTATTTCCTTTAGTACCTCGTTTCACCACTCGAAATCCATCTTGATCAACATTCTGTTCCACTACTTTTTCTGCTCTTACAACCTTAGGGCATTCATCATTAGAATTTCCAAATATCATGCACGTAGTGCATCTTGGTGGCTTCCATTCGTATTCAATACAATTTGTTTCTTTTCTATAGCCATGTTATTCAAGTTTCTAGACAGCCACAACCATCTCTTTAATAATGTATTTTTTCGCATTAACTTTCACCATAGCTCTTGCGTAGCTACTCCGACTCCATGATTCTAAGCACATAGTATTGGTATACGAATCAAGCATCATAGGCTTACAAAGCTTGGTAACAATCATGCTCAGCCCATCCGATGTGTAAGCAGCAAGAGGGACATCATGCATTTTTATCCATACAAGAACCTTGGATGTATCTTCCTTTGTAAGGCTCACCGAAGGTAACTATTTATTCAAGAATATAGGAATGCCCCTAATCATCCACGATCCATCTTGTAACACACTTTTTGCTCCTTGTAAACTCAAGAACTTGAAAAAGAAGAATCCTTTAGCATTCATTATAACCTTTAGTATACTATATTTTCCCCAGGCATTCTGAATGTAAAGCTTAACAACAGGGAACACTGATCTTTTCCCAATGAAGTAACCTTAAAGAGAGTTCTTTAGTCGATTTATTGACGTCTTAACCGAGTATTATTGAATCCCTAACAAGAAAGTAGAGCCCCAGTCGGTCCCGGATCCACATTCAAGAACATGAAAGTTTTGCCTTATTAAGTAGGTCATTAAGTTTTGTTGGCATACAAAACGTCTTTTATATGAACAGTTGCTTGCATTTTTTGGGGCTACTTACAGTACCATTCTTGTTACCCTCAAATGTTTCTTTGGTAGCAATATTATGAGTCCATGTCGCATCAAGACCTGTTACATCAATGCCAGAATCGGCAGTGGAATACTGTTCGTGAATTTTTATGAGCAAATAGATCTTAAGCTGCTCGTGTCTTAGACAAAGTTTAGGATTCTTCATGTCATGCTTAACTAACTGATACTCTAAATATGATAAGTTGGCAAAAATACATCATGTTTTATAATTTTAAACAGCCAAGACATCATTTATCCTACTTTGCGAGTCAAAAAATTTATATATTGAATGCTATTTGTTTTGAATTTGTTTGATGGAAATTTGTGGTTGCCAATGGCTAAGTAATCTTTGTTATTATGTTTCTGATGCTTACAGTTTCCTTGCAAATATATGAAGATCTAATAAAAAGATTAAAATGTCAATCGCAGTTTAAAGATAAGATGATCGATATAAATGATATTAACGAACAACTTTGCAAATGATTTTTTGAAGAAACGTGCACACTTATAAATTGTTTGCTGCAATGCGCAACAACCTTATCCCTCATTTGAAGACAACCTATAAATATAAAATTTACACTTATTGTAGAATGAAAGGATTACAGAAAAGTGTACTTGTATAAATTCAACCTACCTAAATTAATAAATTTAGAAGTAGTCATATCCGGCATACTATTAAGGGGCTGTTTCTTTTTTATTTACATTAAGTATTGATTTGATATGGCATTCTTTTAGATAGGGGTTATCCATAGAAAGTGTTCTATTGTTTCTTTTTCCTGTCATATTAACATCTCAAACATAAGAAGTGATCAGTTCACCCTTTATCTAATTCATCATTGCTTTAATCCAATTTCAAGATCTCAGATCCAAAAGATATTCAATACATATATCGAATATGGCTTGTAATTAGAAAAAAAATACATGTTCTCATAAAATCAACTATTGTATAAAACATATATAAAAAAATAAACATAAAATGTTTAATTGTTTCTTTTTTCAAAAGATATACAATACATATATCGATATGGTTTGACATACATGGGGGGCCCTAGGCATGGGCGAGCTGGGTGACGGCCTAAGGCACCATAAAAATGGGGCATCAAATTTGCAGTGTCGTGAATAGGTTGTATGTGATGAAATGAGCGGTTATGATGAAAATATGTAGCAGAAGAAACTCAGTCCATGCTGTCAAAAAAAACATCCTTTATTCGCAAAAACATTTTTTGGCAATCGGTCTATTATTGTGGGTGGCTGCAAATTTTGGTGAAGAAGAATACATAATAGGAAGAGAGAGTGACTTAAAATGTTGTTTTCTAGGAGTAGATAAAAGAAAGGGATTCCCAACATAATACATTGCTTCGTTTTTTATCATGCGGTTTCTTTTTTGAATTTTAATTTTCTAATTACTATGGTTTGTTATTTGTATTTTATTTTTGTATTTATTGTTCTGTGTTGACATAGTTAATGTTCGTAACATGTTGTAAAACTTTTAGAATGACAAACTATTTTTTTCAAAAATTTAACATAGTTATGTAATTATCGTAAACTATATTTTTAAGATTTAATGTTTATAAGGTTAGTACATTTTATCATGTCATTTTGTTTCTCTAACCTCTTTTCGTGTAAAAACTTAAATTTGGATACATAATTATTTTGTCATCCAATATGATTTTGCAGAATTGTGTTCTTTAAGAATCCGTGTTCACTAAATTGATATGCGAGTATTGTTTGTAAGTCAAACTATTATAAAATAAATTATTTCTCATATACCGATTTAGTGAGTGACACAACATATGAAAGAGGGTATATAGCAACCGCCTTGGCCCTATGGCATCAAAAAATTAGACCGGCCATATATAAAACTTCGGATTAACTTAATATCAACTTCGCATAAACATCAATGGTTTATGTATAAATAAGGGTTATTTAGCCTATTTAATTTACTCTTATAAATGAACACTTATACCTTTTTACTTAAATAGATTTCTTTCATTCAAATCGAGTTAAGTCAAGCTGGATACGTCGAGTCAGGCTTGATATGTCGAGTATTCAACGAGTCCGAGCATGAAATTTGGAAATAATCGATCTTGATTCAAGTTTTAAGCTCGAGTTTTATATGACCATTTGAGCTCGAACTCAAAATATAAAGCTCGACCAATCTTGACTCGAGTTTTGAGCTTGAATTTTAGTATTCAAGTCGACTTCGAGCTTGGCAGTACTCGGCTCATCTACACCCCTAGTTATGCATGAAATGTTCATTATTTTCCCAAAGTTCCATAGGACCACCACTAACCTTCGGCCTGAGGGGTTTATTATATGTATTGTGCATGCATGTACGGACATTTTCTTTGTTCTTTTGGATTATTTTGAAGATAATGATCCTTGAGTGGTTTAACATCCAGGTTTTGTGCCTTTATTCGTTTGGTTTGGTTGGATACATAAAAGAGGCGGGAGAACCATATTATTCCACATCTAGATCCATGTTTCAAAAATTTATTGTAGTGTATTTCAAATAAGAGTTCAAATGCATGTTTCATTTTATTAGAGCCCAAGTTGTCTTAGGAGGAATACATTTGTGTTATAACATTTTTTGTTCTTACCTCATGATTTTTCTTCTATAACTCAGAACTTATAACTTACCCTAAATACACATTTTTATAATCACTCAAGTGATAACACATCTTCATAGTTAACTTAATTAAAAAATAATAATTAATTAATTAATTACGCATATTTTGACAAAATTTATGGCCCACAGCCTCCCTTTATATGTATTATTTGTTTTTATTTCTTAAGCTATGCCTAATTTAGACGCATATTTTGACGAAATTAAAACATAACCAACATCTCCCTAGCTATAGTCATTAATGGTATAGACTAATTAGTTGACAAATAGTTAATAAAGTTATACTTAAAAAGTTATAATCAATGCATGGTGAAAATCATGAAATAATAACTTTCTTTTCATCATAAAATTACTTAAAGTTTAAACAGTGTTTCATTATTGTGAAATTTTTATGTTTGAGTAATTAATACGAAACACTTCTCAAAAATGGTTATTATTTTATAAATAATATTTATTTTCACAATGCATAAGCTAATTATACATTAAATAAAAAATTAGTTGGGATTAGTTAAAATCAAAGGTTGGATATTTATTGTTACGGTATAACCAAATAATAATACACATATAAATATTTTAAACATAGTTTTGTTGAATAATTTTCAAAACAATGGAACAATATTAAAACTTAAATGACTTTTGTTATTAATTTAAAGTTTGGGTGAATTAATCTGAACAATCATAAAACTTGTTACCATTAGACAACATGTTCCCTCACTACACCAAGTAACAGTCTATGGTAACTTGACGTTAGTAAAACAACCGACCATATAGCATAGTTTTTCTTTAAAAAGTTGTAAACAAACAACTAACCCATTATGGGGTGTAAAATTAAGATGATGGGATTTTTTAACCAATAAAAAGAATATAAGAGTATTAATCGAGTTAATCTATGATTATAGTGTTTTTTCTATGGTAACAAATCCTAAAAACTTAAATCAAATGCCTCTTTGCCCGGTGGTATGTGAGTGGCTTATCAACTTAGAGAGGTTGTGGGTTCAAGTTTTGTCCGAGACACGTGAGATAGAATTTGTGAAATAGGTGATGTAGGTTGTAAAAAATTACGGTTCTAAAAAAATGCTAAAACTTGAGCATTCAAATCAGATTAAGGGAACTGATAGGATAAAAAAAATAGTAAATCGTAAGGATCAACTAACTAGATACATAAGAGTAGCTTCGAAGGTAAATTACACCTAAATTATTTATATTTATATTTATACTACATATAATGCATTTATCATCATTTATTCTTAACTTTTGTAAGATATCATTAATGTTTTTTAAGCATTATAATTGTTAATGCATAATCTACAAATTACATAGATTTTCCTAATTTATATTTCACAACATTTTAATACTTCATTTATTAGTTTTTCTAATTAGTACCGATTTTAATACTAAAAGGCACATTCGCGTACTAAACTACAGAGCTTCAAAAATATTATTAAATCGTAAAAGTGACTCGAGAAACAATTTAAATAAGTTTTGGGTTTTTTTTTCAAAAAATTGATCACAAAAGCAAAAAAAAGGGTCTTTTATTAGAAACAAGACATTAGGCAAATGATGCAAACTTATCAAAATGTGCATTCAAAGGTGGTAATTTATTTAGTTTTATACATATCTATATCTATACTCTATACTCCATATAATGGAAAAACCTACAAATCTTAAAGTGAAAAACTTAAAGTATAAAACCCTGTTTCATTTGACACACTATTAACACACTATTAATACACGTCGAAAACCGGGTTGACCCAGCCACTTCAAACCTGGTGGATCTAACCGGGTTTCGAAAATATAAAACCCGGTTTAATTTGACTCGTTTTTTCGACCGCACCCGAATCGAACCGGGTTTAAAAACATTATGTTTATTCCTAAATCCTCAAACTTTTATTATTTTTCATTTATAACCCATAAACTTTTTTTATCACTAAAACTATCCGCCGTTATAAAATCCTGTTTCTATGCACGGGTACTTGTCTACTCACGGATAATGCATTTAACACCTTCTGTCCTAAATTTTATTTTATGATATCATTAATGTGTTTTTTAAGCATTACAATTGTTAATGCATAATGTATACGCTGCATAGCTTTTACTCATTTATCTTCCAAAACATTTTATTATTTCATTTATTTAGTATAGTTTTTAATGCAAAAATGCACATACTAATTTATCTTCCACAATAGTATTTTAAAATGCATACTAGAGTACAAAGTTTCAAAAATATTATTAAATCACAAGTGTGTCTCGAGAACCAATCTAAATAACTTTTAGAGTTTTCTGGTAAATAAACCAACAAAGAAAAAAGGATTTTCTATAAAAATCGAGACATTTTTTGAAGGCAAATGATGTAAAGTGCTAAGTGTTAATTCAATGATTATATATTATTATAATATTTATTATACTTTTAATAGTTAGATCTACATGATTCCTAGAACATGCAAGTTTTTTTACATTATAAACACTCTTTTATTTATATAGATTATCTATGTGAGACAAGTGTAATAAACAATGTTAATAAAAACAAACATGGCTATAAAAATATATTTTACGAGATGTATAGTTGTAAAACTATTTTTCTTAACATATAAAAATTTATTTTTGAATTTGATATTAGTATATATAATTTATTTAGGTATTAGGAGCATTAGATTATTAGTTTGATATTGTCCGTCACTTTTATTAAAGTTATTCAAACTCAATATTTTCACTATTAGTAAAGTTATTGGGAGACAAAATATAAAATTGAAAACTCTCTTTGCTAAAAAATTTATTACACGGTACCCAATGTTGCGATGCGCGAGTACGCTAGTAGTTTGAAATTAAAAGTAAATAAACATTTTCTAAATTATTTTTGTTAAATTGCGGTCGTTATGCTAACATTTATGAAGGTCACATATATTTGTAAATCCAAATTTAAAATGCATTAATAAGCTAGCATCTGGCTATAAATACCTCCAGTTTGCAACCGATATCTAACTCACCTTTACCTCCTGCTTCCACAGACACTCACATTAAGATTCTGTTGTAAATGGCTTGCTCTAGTAGGTAATAGTTACTCTTATTGCTATAAACATATTGCTTAATTCATGATGTCCTAGCTAGCAATTGTGACAGCATCCGAATGATGATATATATGGGCGATCTACATATAAAATACTCCTAGATCGATGTGCATTTAGTAGAAATATACTTATTAAAAGATATAAAAATGTCCGCACTTGTTATGATTCCATGATATATAATGTCTCGGTGTCTCTTATACAGTCTTGCTTCCAAATGGGCTTCTTGGGGTGCCTCTTCTCGTCCGCACCCATCAGTTCAACCTTTTGTGACTCGAAAGAATGTGGTACGGTATCATAAACCAACCTCTGAGTCAAGCTATTCTCCTCTCACTACGACATTGAGTAGCCATCTAGACTCACAATTCATGCAAGTTTATGAGACTTTAAAATCAGAGCTAATTCATGACCCGTCATTTGAGTTTGATGATGATTCTCGTCAGTGGGTGGAGCGGGTGAGATGACATATAGTGTTTCATATATATGAATATTTATAATGAATTTCTATGTTTGTGGTTTTCACCGCCTCAATCAATATTAGAATTTTGGTATATATATTTTTTGACAATCAGGTATGCTTGGATAATTTTTAATTTGAAGCGTGTGTGAAATTCTGAATACATGAAATTAAAATTTCAAAGAGTCACTCAAGTTCCTAGGGTCAAAATAAGAGAAAATCACTCATTGGTTTTTTCCTTATTTATGAAAAATTGTGTGCGTTTGGTGCCTGTACTTGAGTCGTGCCACTTTCTAGGTAAATCTTAATTACATAAAATGATTGATGACACTAAACGCGACAACACTTGTTTAAATTGAATATCTCATTATTTGATTTACTACTTGTGATACCTTTTAATATTTTGCTTTGTTTACTTATGTAGATGATTTGTCTACACTGGTACCTGGTGGATATGACTAGCTTTTCCATTATGCCATGACATAGAATCTTAATTGTGTTCTTTTGATGGTAGGTTACTAACTTATTGTTTACGATTAAAAAAATGATGTATGCAGGAAAGATGGTTCGAGGCTATTCTGTTGTTGACAGCTACCAATTGCTTAAAGGAGAAGAATTAACGGAAAATGAAGCTTTTCTCGCGTGTGCTCTTGGTTGGTGCACTGAATGGGTACGTATTATAAGAATGTATAATTGAAAGGGTATGTCATAACGACATAGATATTTAAAAATACATGGTATTTGTTAGTGTACTGGGCCTTATTAGATAGTTTCAGGCCTAATCAACAATATGACAAGCAATTTGGCTAATTAATACCCGGATAAGAAGGTCTAAGACCATACCCTTCATATTAAGTGTTGCGGATGTCTCCAATGAGAGCCCATCCAAGGCTCTAAAGCAAGAGATACCAAATCAACTATCATTCTAGTCTTATACATGTCGTTTAATGTCCTAAAATATTCTTCCTGGTATTTGATCTATGTTTGCAGCTTCAAGCCTTTATACTTGTCCTTGATGACGTAATGGATAGCTCGCCACACGTAGAGTCATCCCTGTTTGGTTTAGATACCCGAGGTGTGAAAAACAGTTTTTTCTACTAAATGGTTAGTCAAGTAATACTAATGTTTGAATCTTTTAAAAAAAATTTGGTTTGCTCTTTAGGTTGGAAGTTGTTGCTATTAATGTTGTTATTTCTTACTCGAAACCATGTGCATAGAATACTGAAGAAATATTTCCAAGGAAAGCCTTATTATGTGCATCTTCTAGACCTCTTCAATGAGGTGTGGTGTGTTTCAATCATCATACATATTGTATTGAGAATGTAATTTAATATAATTTCTCTTGATCCCCTTTTACTTTATCAGACCGAATTTCAAACAGTCTCTGGAGAAATGATTGATATGATAAGTAGACTAGCTGGACAAAAAGATCTCTCAAAGTATTCTATGACTCTGTAAGTGACACTCTTAATTGTTCTTTTAATACAATCCGATCCGTTCACTCTACTAAATTTATGTCTTGCATCTTTTAAATTAAGTAATGTCATGCTGTTTAATTTGCAGTAACCGTCGGATTGTTCAGTACAAAGGTTCTTACTACTCATGTTACCTTCCAGTGAGTAGATAGATATATGTGCTTTTATGGATGTTAATTAGTTCATTGTTTCATTTTACTAATGCAATTGCCATGTGGTTAATATAATCTATCTACTATATGTTTCAAGATTGCGTGTGCACTCCTTATGTTTGGAGAGAATCTGGAAGATCATGTTCAAGTGAAAGACATCCTTGTAGAATTGGGTATGTATTATCAAATTCAGGTAATGACCATTATCACAGATAACTTCTATCTATATATCAGTTTTGTATTCGTTTGATTATATATCTTGGCCATGAATCTTAACAACCATGCACAATCTATAAGTGTTACCTAAAAGTATTTGAATTGAATTGATTGTAGAATGATTATCTCGACACTTTTGGTGATCCTGATGTTTTTGGCAAGGTTAGTGTATCAGTTTCACTTAATTATCTTTCTCATATATTCCTTGTTAAAAAAGTCAACGACAACTTATGGCTCGATATGCCCTATTATAATAGACTGGAACAGATATTGAAGAATGCAAGTGTTCATGGTTGATTGCGAAAGCACTGGAACTTGCCAACGAGGAACAAAAGAAAATTTTAAGCGTAAGTGTGAACCAAAACTTGTATCTTTTTCATATCTCCTCATTTTGACTATACATTTGCGTGATTATTTACCCTTTAAATTTATAGGAAAACTATGGGATAAAAGATCCAGAAAAGGTAGCAAAAGTGAAGGAATTATACCATGCTCTTGATCTAAAGGTTTCTTATTGTTATCTCTTTTCCTATGTGTATATATATATATACTCCGAGAATTTTAATATAACTGTTGAATATATTTCAGGGTGCGTATGAAGATTATGAGACAAATCTTTATGAGAAGTCGATGACAGCAATTAAAGCTCATCCAAACATTGCAGTGCAAGCGGTGTTGAAAACTTGTCTGGAAAAGATGTATAAGGGACATAAGTAACTTAGCTGGATTTATTCTTAGTTTCTTTAGAGGTCATCTAGTGTATTTGTCTACCATTGTATGCTGGATATTCATATTCATGATGTCATGAAACATGGTAACGGAATAATAATAAGGATGTCAATAAAAAGAACATGAAGTCATTGGTTATCATTATCATATTCTCTCTATTACACACTATCCTCACAACAACATAAGCTAAATAATAAAGGATGTGACAAACACATGTGAACATACTAAAAAATGCAAGTCCAATGCATACTTCTTTTCAAAGCTTCTGTGTCAATATTACTCTTATATACATTTATAAAACCTTATGAACAATAAAATTCAAAAATATTAACACAAATTACATAAGTTCTCTTAAATCATGAATTAGTTACTATTGAATATTGATGCAAAAAATATGAAAATACATCTTAAATTATGCGTTAGTTACTAAATTTTTGAAAAAAAGTTATTTGAACAATTTACGGGATTAAAGTTGGTTTGAATGATGATATCGACTAGGGTTTTTAGAATTGGTGTTTGGGATAATATTGTGAGGACTTTGAAATAAAAATTTCACTTTCGAGTGTGATGATTTTAAAACAATTCATCACATTTTTAAGTGTGAGCTTTTAGTTCTTCACATTTCAAAGTGTGAGAATTTAAAAACAATTCTTCACACTTATAAGTGTGAGGATATTGAAACAATATTTAACACTTCTAAATGTGATGTATTAATTCTACACACTTTCAAGTGTGACGATTTTAAAGAACTTTGATGTGTCGTTGTGTGGTGTTAATTTTATGATTCAAGTTTTAAATTTATATTTTGCCGACTTAATAAAAAACAACACTTTAACAGGTTGTGTACCCGGTCGGTGGTAGATTCGTGGTAAGTAGGGTGTCGATCACTAAGATCGAGAAACACTTTCTAACGACAAAAATAAATCTACACTACTCATAATGAAATTAAACATAACATTTAACGACAAAAATAAATCTACACTAAGCATGGCATAAATCAAAACAATATTATAAAATGATAAAATAAAAACTACACTAATTAATTGAAAAAGGAATAGAAAATGAACCGAATTGGAGACCCGCAATTAAACGAATACCACCCGATTTATTTAACTAAAACAACTAATCAAAGTCGGTCTAGCTAAATAAACCCGTAAACTCCTCGCCTCATAAGTAGACCGGTACCAAAAACACAAAAATTAAACCAACTGATATAGTTATATTATTAATTCAACAATTTGCAATTCACTAAATTCTACTTTGCTCAAAAGATATTTAAACTAATCAACACAAGCCAAATATTAACCATCTCAGGTCCATCTAATAATTTTGCAGGCCCAGCTAGATTCTACACAAACCAAATGAGTACCAGAAGAAATAAATGGCCTAAAACGTGCACAGTTTCTAATTTCCTTTTGACGGTTGCAAACAAAAAAGTGAGCTAACGAAAATGATTCTATCAAACAACCATAATCACAAAAATAAACAGATATGATAAGCTTCGAGCACATAATCACGAGATAAGCAATCCTATAAACACTAGAATTAAATACTTCAACAAATAAGCAAAACGAATTGAAAACTAATACTAAATTTTAAGCTAGAACAAAATTTAAAACCAAACTTTTTAATAAGCTAAAATCCAATCGAAATAAGCACTATACTAGATGAATAAGCACACGAGATAAGTAGTAAAAAAACTTAGGATAAGCATTAAGCACTCAAACGAAACAAATCTCCAAACGAGTAAGCAAATAAGCTCATAAAATTTGATCTAACACTTTAAGCTCATTTTAAAACCAATAGGCTATTTAGAAGCTTATCTTATCAGAAAATAAGAGCTTCCTAATGAAACTAAAAATGATATAAGCACGACCATAAGCTATTTTCGAGCTTATTTAAACTTATCATATCGAAAAGTGCTTAGAAACTCTTGGTAATGAATCGAATTAACTTGGGGAGCTAATAGGAGTCATTATTTAAGCTTATGAGGACTTTTGATACTAATAAGCTACGAAAATAAGGAAGAAAAATCAACTAATTGAAAAATCCACACGAATAAGAAATAAAGATGAGAGAATATGCACCAATTAAGCAACCGAAATCTATAACCAACTTTGAAACATCTTTAATTCATCATTACATTAAATTTGCTAAATAAGAAAGGTACAATAAGCTAGAAAATAAAAATAAGCAGTTACAAACTTAAAAAAAATAAGCTAAAAAAAACTAAAATCTAAACTAAGAAAGAAAAAATAATGAAAAAAAACCTCACAAAACTAAAGGAGAGGCGAGTTGTTATAAAGGGTAAGAGAGGGGTGAGTTGTGTAAATTGGACCCAATGATTAGTGAATTATTGAGCCAATGATTGGCTAGAGATCTGTGTCACACGGATCAAGTTTTTGTTTTGCATATAATGATCTAGCAGGTGTAGTGCTGCTACGTGCCCATATTCTTTGCTTCATATTTACACAGTCATTTCTAGCCGCTTGATCAATTTCATTTCATTCTCAACTTGAAACTGAGATATTCTTTTGCCTTGAACACATGGCATTCTTCCATTTGATCCTCCATTTGGTAGTGCATGGTCACATGTGTACATTTGAATTAATTTTAGATCACGTGACATGAAGGAACTAGCGGAGCAACTACAAGAACTTACGGAAATGAAGGAACTAGCGGAGCAACTACAAGAACTTACGGACAAAGGCTTCATAAGACCAAATTCCTCACCCTGGGGAGCTCCAGTTCTATTTGTAAAGAAGAAAGATGGGTCTTTCCGGATGTGCATCGATTACAGGGAATTGAACAAACTGACAGTGAATAACCGCTACACACTCCCAAGGATCGATGACCTATTCGACCAGCTGCAAGGATCGAGTATTTATTTAAAGATCGATCTGAGGTCAGGGTATCACCAGTTGAGAGTTCGAGAAGAAGACATTCCCAAGACTACATTTAGGACTCGATACGGTCACTATGAATTCCAAGTCATGTCTTTCGGTTTGTTTAATGCACCGGCCGTGTTCATGGACCTTATGAACCGGGTGTGTAAACCGTATCTGGACAAGTTTGTAATTGTCTTCATCGATGACATTTTGATCTACTCCAAAAGTAAGAAGGAACATGAAGAACACCTTAGGCAGATCTTAAAATTGCTTAAGAAGGAAGAATTGTACGCCAAGTTCTCCAAGTGTGAATTCTGGATCTCTAGGGTACAATTCCTCGGTCACGTGATTGACTGTCAAGGTATTCATGTTGATCCTGCCAAGATTGAATCAATCAAAGATTGGGCATCTCCTAAAACACCAACAGAGATTCACCAATTTTTAGGCCTTGCCGGCTATTATAGAAGATTCATCGAAGGGTTTTCAAAGATCGCCAAGTCAATGACCAAACTAACCCAGAAAGGTGTCAAGTTTGATTGGGGCGATAAACAAGAAGCAGCTTTTCAACTGTTGAAGCAGAAGCTGTGCAGTGCACCAATCCTGGCCTTACCTGAGGGAAGCGAAGATTTCATCGCATACTGCGATGCTTCAAAGAAGGGTTTGGGCGCTGTGTTGATGCAAAGAGAAAAGGTGATTTCTTATGCATCACGCCAGTTAAAAATTCATGAAAAGAACTATACGACTCATGATTTAGAACTTGGGGCAGTAGTGTTCGCTCTAAAGATTTGGAGGCACTATCTGTACGGAACCAAGTGCACGGTGTTCACTGATCACAAGAGTTTACAACATATTCTTGATTAGAAGGAATTAAATATGAGGCAATGTCGCTAGTTAGCGTTGCTGAGTTATTACGATTGTGAAATTCGTTATCACCCAGAGAAGGCGAATGTTGTTGCTGATGTTTTTTAATTTTTTTCTCTGAGCAGGAAGGAACGAGAACCCTAAGGGGTTCGGGCCTTAGTTGATGACGTTTGGCTTGATTTCCTAAACAAATCTTGAAAGCTCAGACTGAAGCACGAAAGCCAGAGAACATCAAGAAGGAGGATGTTGGAGGTATATTGGTTGAGAATTCAAAAGATCCGGAGAAACTTAGAACGGAAAAGTTGGAATCGTGCGGGATGGGAATATGGCTTAAATGGCAGGAGTTGGTTACCATGTTATGGCGACTTAAGGACTGTGATCATGCACGAGTCCCACAAGTCTAAATACTCTATTCATCCGGGTTCTGACAAGATGTACCAGGATATGAAGAAACTATACTGGTGGCCCAATATGAAAGCCAACATCGCCACCTATGTTAGCAAATGTTTGACCTATGCTAAGGTCAAGGCCGAACATCAGAGACCATCGGGTTTGTTAGTACAACCCGAGATACCTCAATGGAAGTGGGACAACATCACGATAGATTTTGTCACGAAGCTTCCTAAGTCGTCACAAGGTTATGACACTATTTGGGTGATCGTTGACCGACTTACAAAGTCTGCCATTTTTATGCCAATGAGGGAAACGGATCCTATGGATAAACTGGCAAGAATGTACCTAAAGGAGGTAGTCATGAAGCATGGAATACCTGTCTCAATTATCTGTGATCGTGACCCTCGGTTCGCATCAAATTTCTGGAAGTCACTTCAGAAGGCTTTGGGTACAAGTTTGGATATGAGTACTGCATATCATCCGCAAACTGATGGACAAAGCGAGAGAACCATCCAAACTCTCGAGGATATGCTACGTGCTTGCGTAATCGACTTTGGAAATGGTTGGGTTAAACATTTGCCATTAGTCGAGTTTTCATACAATAACAGTTATCATGCTAGCATTAAGGTCTGACACGTTTAAAGCACTTTATGGTTGAAAGTGTCGTTCACCCGTGTGTTGGGCCGAGGTTGGACAAGTTTAACTCACTGGTCCAGAATTAGTGCAAGACAACGGAGAGGATCATCCAGATCAAACAAAGGATTCAAACCGCTCGCGATCGACAAAAGAGCTACGCTGACTTAAAGCGTAAACCGATGGAATTTCAAGTTGGAGATAAAGTTATGCTTAAGGTTTCGCCTTGGAAAGGGGTCGTACGTTTTGGCAAACGGGGGAAGTTAAACCCCAGATATGTCGGACCTTTAACGTGTTAAAATGGTTAGAGCTGTGCTTACAAGCTTGAGCTTCCTCAAGAGCTGAGCAGGGTCCACAATACGTTTCATGTATCCAACTTGAAGAAATGTTATTCTGACGATCCATTAGTCGTTCCGTTGGAAGGACTCCAAGTGGATGACAAGCTCCATTTTGTTGAAGAGCCTGTAGAAATCATGGATCGCGAAGTCAAACAATTGAGGCGAAGCCGTGTCCCAATTGTCAAGGTTCGATGGAACTCTAGGCGAGGTCCTGAGTTTACATGGGAACGGGAAGATCAATTCAGGAAGAAATATCCACACCTTTTCACCAAGATCGCACCGTCGTCAAGTGCCGTGTCATAAGCCTTGAGGACAAGGCTCATTTAACGGGGGAAGACTATAACACCTCGTGTTTTAGGTCATTGTACGACATTATGTAATTCACAATTTATTTTTAGGGTTTTACGCGTTTGCTCTTAAATCGTAATCGTTAAGCTAAATCCGAGTAACTAAAATGATCATTCATGTAAACAGTGAAGTTTATTTAAAACTTCAAGTATTTATCACTTTATTCATATTCTTTATGAAGAAATTCAAATCAAACCCTACAAGGTGTAAGTTATACATTCGACTTAACCTTTACTACATTATACTTCAAATAATACAAGAATACATCAAACAAAGATCAAAAGATATTTCCAAGCCCTCCCCTAGCATGAGAACGTGTACATGTATGACTAGGAAGCCAAGAGTCACCAAGAAGCTTCACAAAATATCTTCATACATGCATCTTGCATCCACTTGAACCATGACTAGCCAAGTCTTATCCAAGATAAGCCCTAGTCATCTTTCTAAGAGTTCCAAGCCTTGCCACCTTGCATACTTCCACTTGACATCAAAAATATCTCATATGATCTCCAAGTAGTATATATATGCATGCATGTGTGAGTTAAGAACTCATACTCTTCACTTCATTACAAGAAAATCACAAAAACTCTCCCATTTCCTTCTCATTAACCCACGGCCAAAAACTCCCATAATACTCAATCCATAGTTTGATTTTCTATCATCATACAAGCATACATACATCATACTCAAGGTATTCTAAGAAGGATTGAAGGGTTGGTTAAGCTTTGGAAAGGTTTTAGCAAGATATTGCAAGATTAGGGTTTTGGTTGAAATTAGGGTTTTCACCTTATATTTTCAAGCCAAGGTTGTTAATCACAAGGGTGTGATTGTTATTCTTTTCTCTACTCATCCACACAAGGTTATTTAAAAGCTTAATCATTTCATAACTAAGATTTTATGTGTTCATATGCTCTATTTAGCTAAATCACCATTTAGGATACTTTTGAATATGTGAAAGGGATTTTTACTTTGTATTGGTTGTGAAAGGGATTTCTTACTTTGATCAATGTTTTCGTTCGAACTTATTTACCATGTTATATGGATGCTATTATGATGTTAAAAATGAAATTTATAACTCACTGTAAACACTTGGTTAGTTAAAAATGAATATGTACATTAGGGTTTCTTTTATAAGTTGTGATATTAAAAGTGAGTGTTGATGGAATTGTTGTCATGGAACCATGTATAAAATATGAACTAATGTACTTTTAGATGTTAAGAAAATAAGATATAAATGTTGTAAAATAGTTATAATTTTGGTGTTGATGACTTTTAATGGTACAAAAAATCAAGCTTTAAACATGCCGTAATATCCAAAACTTCACTACTTTCTGTTTTGGTTCGAATTTAGAAGAAGCGCCATATTAGGTTTTATAAAAGATCAGGACTTATAATAAGGATTCCAAAGATTATTAAGAAACTCAAAAAAGGATGTAAAACGAAGAAGATACACTTGTTACGGTTTTCGATGCTAAATACTTTATAAAATTTTCTATTCATGGTAGAAAAAGTTTATCTTTGTAACATCAATATTATGATAAAACTTTCAATTACGAGAACGTTTTTTCGAAAGAATCGCTTATAAAAAAAAAAAAACGAAGCTATAACGAATTAAGTACGATGCTCTAAAACGGCGTTTTAAGTTATTTTTAAAAAAGTATAAAAATACGATTTTTATAGCCTGTTATGGAATAGTATTCATCACAGAATCTTAACAAACCTAAAAATGTGATTTTTTGATCACTAGTCTTAATACGAATGCTGCTGTGGGCGTAAGAATCGCGTGTAGAAATGGACTTATAAAAAGACAAAAGTTATGTCATTTTTGCCTAAAGGCGTAATTATAAACGTTTTTATTTACTTTATAAATCTCGCATTTCACTTATAAAGTATAGGATGGTGATATAGCTATATTTGTATATCATTTATAGATTTTTATTGTTTTATTCTATTTTTTTATATATATATATTTATTTCTAATTTATATATATTTATATATTTTTTTTATATTATATGTTATTAGTTATCAAGTTGGCTTTTCTTTCTAGGGATGTTCATTATGAGGCCCTCTCTCGGTGGATGGAGTATTGTCGTGTATGGTTGGATTTTCGTTGCTTTAGTTTACTATATAATCGTACGGCCAGGTCTTGTCATCTTATTTTTGTTAGATGCGCCGGTTGGATTGTTCCGTTGTCGATATTCGAGTGGTTTTGTTGAGGGGGGTGGTGTTGTATTGTTAGTGGTAGTAGGTCTTCGAAGTATTTTTAAAATATTGGTTGCATTACGGGGTGTTATGAGGGAAGAGGTTTAAATGTGGGGTGATTTTTTAGTCAATGTACTCACTTAAAGTGGTTAATAGCCCCATGTTTTTAAATTATTAATTTACGGTTTTTGGTGGTGTCGAAACTTATGCATGTTTTACAAATTAGACGAATAGGGTTATATTTTATTCATGTTTAGTTTTGCATAAGTGCGGTTAAAACCCTCTCATGACCTTTATGATCATGAACCTCGTCTATTACTGGAATGTGAGCGCGAATGATTAATATAGATCTATTTGGGATTGAATCCCCGTTTCGGGTGATCTAGCTATCACTGGGAAAAACGATCGTATATCATGTAGGATTTTGGATGTTAGGGTTTGTCATCATCTGGGCAATGTAGGAAATATTTATTTTTTGTCATTCATTTATGTCGTGCTTCCGGTGTCTTTGAGCTTAGTCGAAATGGTAATTCATTTGGTGTTGTCGCATATTGTTGCAAGTATCACGGGGAAAGTCTTTTGCGGGTCCTGCATATACATTTACATCAAACTATGTAAAATTCACCACTACATTTATGTTGACGTTTTCTATATGCACAATGCTTTTAAGGAGATCATTAAGAACGAGTGTGCGAAGGATACATTGGTGGTTATATTTTGAAGTCATGCATTAAAGATTTAGTCGCATTACATTTTGTATATCTGTTATGGGGCTGAAATCCTTTGTTAATAATAACAAGGTAAACATAGTATGCATGCGGGGATTTTGTAAACAAACCCAATTTTTGTTTAATCCAAATGTATCTGTTTTTAAACGACTTCTTTAGTCTGTTTCTTATATTATCTTTGTGTTTTTAATATGAGAAGTATGTAAACAGCTCGGACCCTTATTCCGCTGCGACCCAATCTGGGGGTGTTACAACATTTGGCTGAATTTTTAGAAGAAAAGTGTGGTTGCTTCTTTCAAGGCTTGTATTACCAAGTACCAAACCAAGACTTAGAAAGGGGTTTAGTTAGGGTTAGTGATGATAGGTCGACCTCTTACATGTTTGATGTTGAAGAAACATTTGGTAGACTTACTCTTTATCTTGATCACTTAGATATGAATCTTTTAGAGTATTTAAGTCAAGCTATTACATATGACATGGATGATTTGGTATCTAAGAAAATAGGCCCTCCCAAAATGAGGTATTGCAATGAACTTTTTTGTTGATGTAATGGTTAATTGCTGAAGCTAGGAATAGTTCTACACAGGGTGTTTGAAGATTAGGACTAGTACTAAAAAACCAGGGAAAAGGAAATTGTTTTAGTGAAGATGCATCAGATTAGTTTTGTTGAAACTAGGTTATGTACTGTTGAAGTTGACTTAGACTGAGTATTGAGAGTGATGTTGATTAGTGAACTATCTGTCGATAAGTCATTTGAACTATCTTAGTCTGGTGAAGATGGAATTATATTGAACTTAGAAAGAAATAGGGTTTAAAAGCTAATAATAGCAAAGGCTAAAGCAAAGATAAAAAGATGAAGTTATAAATGAGCCAAACTTGAAGAAGAGAAAAACAGTATGCCTGCAGATAATGTTAGAGGTGAGACTTTTGAGGAACATGATATTTACATGAATGGGATGTGTGATTGAAAGTTTTAAGGTTGTTGATAAAGAATAGAATCAACTGAAGGATCCTTTTCATTTATGTTGAAATAAACATGTGGTTGAACGGTATCTAATGTATGATGAAACTACACATTGGAGACTAAGGAAACCAAAGGTAAAAGCATATGAACTTTAATGTTTGTTTCTATTTTAAATGAACAAATGATGTATACTAACACATATATATGTTTATATTGCAGGTTGGTGAAAAGTATACAAGTGTTGCCCAGTTCAAAGAGTGCCTAACCTACTATGCTTTGGCAAATGGTTTTTCTCCGTGGCATGAAAGGAGTGGAGAAGTTAGGGTGGTAGCAAAGTGTGGACAGAGACCACCTAGGGTGTCTGATCCCAAGAAAGGTAAACAAAGAAAGCAGACCAAGTACCCTTGTGCTAGTAGTGATGACTTGCCTAAATGTCCTTGGAGATGTTATGCTAGGTGGATGACTGATGAAAAACTTTTCAATGCATATCCTTAGTAGATGAACATTCATGTGTTAGAAATTTTAACTTTGGTGCATTGGTCAACTATAAGTGGATTGCGAAAAGCTTTGGTAATAAGATAAGGGCTAACCCATATATCAGGTTGTGTGATATAGCCGATTTAGTGATGAAAAAGTATAAGTGTATAAGGTAACAGTCCTCAATCAATGGAACAAATGATAGAAGTATGCATTGACAAAGTACGAAAAGAGCATTGGTGAACATTATTCTATGCTGAGATCTTATGGAAAAGCTATTTTAGATTCCAATCATGGGTCCACTGTAAAGTTGGGTTGTGTTGTGATTCTGTTGTACAAAACTTTACTTTGATTGGTTTTATGTTTGTTTAGCTGGCTGGCAGATGGTTGGGTAAGCAGGTTTGTAAGGAAAAATATTTGCTTTAGATGGTTTGTTTTCTTCTTAAAAGTCCTAATCAAGGTTGAAATATACTTACTATGCAATTAGAAGGGATGGGAATAAACATATTTATCAGTGGGCTTGGGCTTGAGTGCGTAATATGTTGAAGTAAACAAAGACACGGGCTTGGTTTTGGAGTTGTCTGGAATAATAGAATTGGGTTTTTTCTTTTGTCTAGTTTTGTGTAGGCTTTATGTTGCTTCCTTTCTTAAAATTTTTTGTATTATAAGAGTATTTTGTTTGGTTTTGTTGTGAGTTTTATTGCTTAATTTATGTGGTAGGTATTCCTTGTTATTTTTTTAGTATTTATTTTTTTTTTGCATCTGTATAATTCCTTCATAGAGTTTATTTATGTAGCAGAAGAGGCAATGGGCTAACTCTAATGTCTGATCAACATAAGGTAAGCAATTATATCTGTTATAAACTTTCCCAACTAGTTTATTTGTTCTAATTAAATTAAATTTCATTTGTATAGGGTCTTATTGAAGCTGTTTGTAACAACCCGAGTTTTACGACGCGTATGACGGTCGCGGATTCGACGTCATAGTTGTTATTTTAATAGTTCACGTGATTGAACGACGACATTTGATATTTTTATTGTCGAGAATGAGTATTTTCGTATGTTATTACAAAAACTTTGAGAAATTAATATTTTTGGTTAATTCGCGAATCGAATTTAAACCGCGCACTTATTTAACTTTTGGGCTTCATAATAATTTATGACGCGCCCCGTTAGTATTTTACGACGAAAATTTTATTTTTCGGAGTTGGTCGTCTTTGTTCCTTGTCTTAAGCCGGACTCATGTTTTAAAGTGTACACATTTTAGTAAATGTTTCAAACTAAGAAAAATGTGACGGAAATAAAAATGGCCTCGGTAATGTAATCCCGAGCCACGGTTGTCGTTTTTAACTTACGATAAAAGGAGATTTACATGTATATCCTTCTCAAAAGTTGATATTACATAAATATCCTTCTTAATTTTTTAATTACATCAACCTCCTTACCAAAAAAATTTAATTACATCAATATCCTCTCACACTTTTAAGAAGGATATATATGCCCAAAAATCAATTAAATCATAATTATATTGATTTTAGATTATGAAACTATTATTTATCTCTTATATTGATCATGATCATATTATTCATATATACTTTTTGGCCTCGAACGACAAAAAAAAGTGTTGATATAATTACAAAAATTTGGATATAAATATAAAAAAATATTGCTCATATATATTTATTTGTTCATATGTATATTTGGCCTCGATTAATGAGAAAACATGTTGATATTTTGATGTATATGAGAATTTAAAATTTTGGGAAGGATATTGATGTAATTTTAAAGTGTGGGAATGATATTAATGTAATTATAAAAGTTTGGGAAGGATATTGATGTAATTGATGGGAATTAGAGGGTTCTACAACTTAATGCTGCTGGTTCAAGTTTGTGCTGCTGCTGAAGATTAGAGAAAACAGTCTAAGTCATTAGTACTGTTAGTTATAATAGTTAGTACTACTAATGTGATATGCATGAGATAGATTAGGAATAGATATGCATTATCAGTAGACGCGTTTTGTAAGCCTATTAGGGTTTCTTGGTGTATAAAAGAAACCCTAAGGCATAGTTAGATATATAAGCCCATTAGGGTTTCTGGTTATAAAAGAAACCCCTAATGCAAGGTTAGAGATATAGCTTCTAGAAGTTACAGTTTCACATATTAGTATTCCATAGTTTCAAGGTTTATTCTGTAACTTTGCATTGTGTTCAATATATTTGAAAGTTTAGCAAGATCTTGTTTTAACTGTTTCAATTGTTCTTTCTTAGTATTACAAACTATTTCCTCCGCATAGTTTGTAGTATTCAACAATCTTAGTTCTTCTATTATATTGTCTTGGATCTATCCAACATAACTAAGCTTCTTACAAGCTAAACAAGATCTATTAAAAAGGGATCAACAAATGGAATCAGAGCTTGTTGAGAAACTTTGAATAAGAAGAACTCTAACTCTACTCAAGATCTGTTAGTCAAAGAAATGATGGAGTCACAATCAGAAACTACCCAAACGGTGTCTACACTAAAACTTCCAGTACTCAAAACTGGGGAGTATGATCTATGGAGCATGAGGATGGAACAATACCTTACTTTCATTCCACTGATCATGCCCTTTGGATGTAATATTAAAGGTGATTTCAGTTTCACACCAGTTGCATCAGCTAGTGCTGGTGCTGAAGGTCCTATTCCTCCTAAACCTGCTGAACAAAAGCTAGCTAGGAAAAATGAACTAAAAGCAAAAAGCACTCTTATGCTAGCCATTCCTGATGAGCACCTACTGAAGTTTCATGCCTGTAAGGATGAAAAGTCCTTATAGGAAGCAATCAAGAATAGGTTTGGAGGCAACAAGGAATCAAAGAAGATGCAAAAGACCATTCTCAAGCAGAATTATGAAAACTTTGCTGCATCAAGTCAAGAAGGACTGGATAAAACCTATGATAGGTTTCAAAAGCTCATCAATCAACTTAAAATCCATGGTGAAGTTATCTCTTAGAAGGATGCAAATCTAAAGTTGTTAAGAAGTTTACCATTAGCTTGAAACAATATTGCTTTAATCATGAGAAACAAATCTGATCTAGACACATTAAGCATAGATGATTTATATAATAATCTGAAGGTGTATGAATCTGAGATCAAAGGCTAAACAAGTTCAAGCTCAAATTCTCAGAATGTGGCCTTTGTTTCCTCTGATAACTCCAACAACACTAATGAAGCAGTTAATACCGCTCATAGTGTTTCTGCTGCTAGTTCTAAGGATCAAGCTTCTACTGCATCATATGCTGATGATGTTATGTTTTCTTTCATTGCTAACCAATCCAATGCCCCACAGTTAGACAATGAACAATTGGAACATATTGATGTTGATGATCTTGAAGAAATGGATCTCAAATGGAAAGTGGCAATGCTTACCATGAGAGTTAAAAGGTTCATAAAGAAAACAAGAAGGAAGCTGGATTTAAATGGCAAAGAGACTGGTGGCTTTGACAGGACAAAGGTTGAATGCTACAACTGCCATAGGAGAGGTCATTTTGCCAGAGAATACAGGGCACCAAGGAATTAGGAGAATAGAAATAGAGATGATCCAAGAAGGAGATCTACTACTAATGCCTTGGCTGTTCAAGATGGAATAGGTGGTTATGATTGGGGCTTTCAGGCTGAAGAAGGCATCACAAACTTTGCTCTAATGGACTATACATCTCAAGGTTCATCAAGTTCAGACTCTGAGGTACATACTTGCTCTAAAGATTGTTTAAAATCATATGAAGCTCTTCAAAAACAGTATGATCAACAACATGAAGCTCTTAATAAATCTAATCTAGAAATAATAGGTTATTAAATGGGATTAGAATCATTAGAAGCCTGGATAGTTGTTCATGAAAAGAATGAAGCTGTTTATGAAGAAAATATTGCATTTTTAAAGTATGATGTCCAAGTGAAAGATATTTCTATCAAAGACCTTAAAAATCAGTTAGAAGAAGATTTAAAAGAGAAAGATGATTTGAAACTTAAACTAAAAAAATATGAAGAATCATCAAAGAATCTAACTAACTGATTAATAGTCAATAAAGTGCTAAATACAAAACTGGTCTTGGTTATGATAGTCAAATGAATGAGAGTGAATTGAATAATATTCATATGAATGAGAGTGAAGTGGTTTATAATGTGTTTAATAGTAGAGAAAGTGATGTGGATGACAGTTCAGTAAATGATAGATTCAAAACAGGTGAAGGGTTTCATGCAGTTCCCCCTCCCTACACTGGGAACTACATGCCCCCAAGACATGACTTATCTTTTGCTGGGTTAGATGAATCTATTTTCAAGTCTACAGTGAGAAAGACCACCACTAGTGTGCCTGAAACTGAAACTAGCATATCTAAGACTAGTAAGGATATTGTAGAAAAGCCTAAAACTGTTAGGCCTAGTGATCCTATCATTGAAGAATGGGACACTGATAATGATAATGATAGTGTGTTTAGACCTAAATCTGATCAGACAAAACCAAAGTTTACTAAAATCAATTTTGTCAAATCTGGTGAGAATGTGAAATCTGTTAATAAGGAAAACACACATAGGCAAGTAGAGTATCCTAGGAAAAGTCAAAGTCATAGGGGTAAGAGAAGAAACTAGAATGGGATGATGACTCAGAAATTAAGAAATGCTTTTGAGTTTATAAAGAAAGTTTGTTTTGTATGTGAGAGTTTCAACCATTTAATTAAAGACTGTGATTTTCATGACAATAAAATGGTAGAAAAACCAGTGTTGAATAATAAGGGAGAAGGGTTCTGGTCCAGATGGGAAAATTAGGGGACCAGTATGGAATAATGTCAGAGTGTGAACCACCAAAAATAATTTGACTCACTCACATCCTGAAAAAGGAATTTTATTCCAAACAGCAGTTGCAACAAAAGATGAGGACAAGTGCCAGTTTGATGATGCTAGCAAAAGCTCTTCAAGAGCAGCATCATCCAAATAGTACTGCCAGATCCTGTTAATACTGTTGACCTAAACCAAAAGTATAAATGCTGGCATTACCACACCTTGTCTTATTTTCAGCACATTTACAGTAAGAAGCCCATTAAACAAAGAATAGAAGTTACAGACATTTAATTTTAAAAAAAAACTTAATACTGTCCACTTAGGTTAATAATGTAACTACTGCTGGGCCAAAAGCAGTAGTTAGTGCTGCTGAGGGAAATAAGGAAAATGCTGTTAAATCCTCAGCATGCTGGATTTGGAGACCAACAGGAAATGTTATTGACCATATCTCCAAAGACAATGGATCATACATGCTTAAAAGATTTGACTATGTTGATCTATAAGGCAGACGCAAGTCAGCAATGGCTTGGGTCCCTAAGAGAAACTAATTCTCTTATTTTGAGTGCAGGGTAATCCACAATATACTTTACAGGATTAAAGGATTTTTGACAGTGGATGCTCTAGGCATATGACTAGAAATAAGGCCTTTCTTACAGATTATCAAGAGATTGATGGTGGATTTGTTGCATTTAGAGGAAGTCCTAAATGAGGTAAAATTACTGGAAAAGGTAAAATTAGAACTGGGAAATTAGACTTTGAAGATGTATACTTTGTAAAGGAACTTAAGTTTAACCTTTTCTCTGTCTCACAAATGTGTGACAAGAAAAACAATGTTATTTTCACTAAGACTAAATGTCTTGTTCTATCTCCGACTTTATAGTACTTGACCAACTTTAAACCAACCCAATCGTTACTACCAATCTCATTGAGGTCAGTCTTGCTTAAAGTTCCCAAACAGAATAACATGTACAGTTTTGATCTAAAGAATGTTGTTCCTTCAGGAGGTTTGACTTGTTTATTTGCAAAGGCTACAATAGATGAGTCTAATTTATGAATATGATTCAATTACACAAACCAAAAAACAAACCCCAAAATAATAATTTCCACCAATACTAATAAAACAACCATCAAACATAACAATTTCACCATAACCCCAACTATCAATGTGTGTCCTGCGCGCAAACATCAAACACCCACCTCTCAATACCTCCCACCTCACTATTCACTCACATCCACCCATCTACCATATTCACATTTACATAAAATTTCCCAACCCAAATAAAATTATTTCAATCACATCAACAAAAAATCCATTGTTTCATTGATTATTTATTAGTTTAGGGTACGCATTGTTTTCAACTCTTCATCCCGCCACCACCTCCACCATTCATGCTACACGACAAAAATATAAACTAGGATCCATACAAACTTATAACACATGTCATAGAAACCAAATAAATCATAAGGTAAAAAACCATAGATGTGTGCAAAAAATGACACCCACTCGGCCTGCCTCCTCAACTTCATAATATGATAAGTAATCACGCTCTCCCTCTCGAGAGATGAAAAGAGCCGCTCTCTCGCTGGGAAATTAATGTGTAAGCTAACGAAACTCCTAACCAAATGGAGTTGCTGCACAGGAAAGCATTAGGAAACTAATAGAGGCGGCTAGGATATGCTAGCAGGATCTCACCTGTCTCACCCCGCTCCCTCTCCATGTTTTGGGTCCCCGAAAGCAGTTAATATTGCTGTTATTGTTAGCAATCAGGGTGAGATTTCGCGCGCTCACAAGCCTCACAAAACAAGAACCATATGACTATTACATGACCTATACACCTATATAAAGCTTTATGAGACCTTTTGGGTGTCCTGTGACCATTTTAACACCTAGATTCCCTAGGCATAATTTGTGAGAAGGTGTTGACGGGGTTCCTTGGTTGGATACTTACAATTACTTGGTTTAGGGTATTTAACACTAGAACTAGGAAAGTAGAGGAGAACCTGCACATAACCTTTCTTGAAAACAAACCTAATGTTGCAGGGAGTGGACCAGAGTGGCTCTTTGATATTGATTTACTAAGCAACTTGCTTTTCTAGCTTATTACTTAGGCTTATTTGCTTATGTCTAGCTTAATTGTGTCCTTTAGATATAGGTGTTCATTTTTGTTTTTGGTTTTTAGCTTTTTATTTAGCTTATTGAGTCTTAGAAGTTAGCTTAAATGCAGTCATTAGTCTTTAAGAACCTGTTAAGTGTCTGTTGTCTTTAAGTATTTTTAGTAGTCTTATAGCTTATTTTACTTGCTTATTTTAATTCCTATTAGCTTATTTTGTTTAGGACTTGGTCTGTTTCTGCTTATTTAGGTGTCAAGTTGCTTATTGAGTCTAAAAGGAGATCAAACAGTTAAGCTTAATACCATTTAGCTTAATAACCAAAACTATTACTTTCAAATAGCTTTTTCCAGCTTATTTTTGAGTTTTGTTAAAAAGTTCATTTATTAAAAGTGCTTATTTTAGTGTTAAAAAGCTTTTTTAAAAATAAAATTTGCAAAATAAAAATGTTAGGCCGTATAGGGAAGCCCTAGGCTCGAACCTGGGACCTCAACCTTAACAGCCCAACACTTTAACACACACTCTCATTACCAACTCGCCCTTGGGATTTTTCTGTTAAACCTTTGCACCCTTAATTACTTATGCAAGTTTTTCAGTTTTAGCTTTTTAGCTTATTTGCTTTTTAACAGCTTATTCGGTCTAGCTTATTTTCCCGTTTTATTTTTCTTAAGTTTTAAATAGTTAAAAGCATCTTTCTTAAATTTTTCAGATTTTTATAAATTAGTTTAATATTTTTAGTTAATTTTCTAGATTAAAATAGTTTTTAATTCATAAGAAAATAAATAAAATTCAAAAAAATATAATTCTTTTTTCTAAAATTATTTTTTATCATTTAGGACTTTTAGATTTGAAATTTACATTTTTAGGGTTAAAATTTGATAATTTAAGTTTTTAGTCGCGTTTTTTAATTCCCGTTATAGTTTTTATGCTTAATGTTTTAATTACCTGTATTGCTTAGATTTTTGTGCTTTTATTTACCTTTCCATTTGCGTTATTAGAATTAGAAACCAAACCCAAATCTTTTATGATAATCAAGCTCGATTTCTGACATAAACGTGAATTTATATTCACCTCTCACCGAGGAGAACGATACCCGTGTTGATTACCTATTATTCTTTCCTAAGAATAATTTGTATGATACTTAGCTTACGTATCGTATATGTATTTTATATATATTATACATTTGAGGGTTATTTGTTTGATAAGTATTTAGACGAACATCACATATTAGTACAGGTGTATGTTGATGACATCATCTTTGGGTCTACAAAGAAGTCTTTATGTGTTGAGTTTGAGTAGATGATGTACAAGAGATTCCAGATGAGTTCTATGGGGGAGCTCACTTTCTTCTTAGGGTTACAAGTAAAGCAGAAAGATGATGGAATCTTCATCAGCCAAGATAAGTATGTGGCTAATATATTAAAGAAGTTTGATTTTGCCACTGTAAAGATGGCAAGCACTCCAATAGAGACTAACAAGGCATTGCTCAAGTTTGAAGAAGTTGAGGATGTGGATGTTCATTTATACAGATCAATGATTGGATCATTGATGTACTTGACAGCTTCTTAGCCTGACATAATGTTTGTTGTTTGTGCTTGTGCAACGTTCCAAGTTACTCCTAAAGACTAACATCTTCATGCAGTGAAGAGGATCTCTAGATATTTGAAAGGTCAGCCTAAATTGGGCCTTTGGTATCCTAGAGATTCACCATTTGACTTGGAAGCATTTTCTAACAATGAATATGTTGGAGCTAGCCTTGACAGAAAATCAACTAGCCTTGACAGAAAATCCACAATAGGAGGTCGTCAATTTCTTAGCAAAAGGTTGATTTCATGGCAATGTAAAAAGAAAACTATAGTTGCCAACTCCACTACTGAAGCAGAGTATGTTGCTGCTGCTAATTGCTATAGACATGTGTTGCAGATTCAAAATCAAATGCTTGATTATTGGTTTAATTTCATGAAACACTAAGATTCACATTGATAATGAAAGCACCATTTGTATTGTGAAAAATCTAGTGTTTTATGCTAAAACCAAGCATATTGAAATAAGGCACCATTTTATCAGAGATTCTTATGAGAAGAGGCTCATTCAAGTAATTAAGATACATACAGATCACAATGTTGCTGATCTTCTCACAAAGGAATTTGATGTTAGTAGGTTTAACTTTTTGATTGCTAGCATTGGATTACTTAATCTATGACGATGTATTTGTTAGATTTCTGATTGGTGTGGTTTGAAGATAGTATTAGTAATGAATTTGGAGTTAAAACTGGTGGTTGTAAAGTTAATGCTGCTAGGCAAGATTTGGTACTGCTAGGCGAAAGTTAGTACTGCTAGGTATAAGTTAGTACTGCTGAGCCAAAGTTAGTGTTGCTTGTTACCTTTGAAGTTATAACCGTTGAGCGAAATTCTTGGTTGGTAAACAGTTTCCTACTATTCTAGGTTTCCTTTTCACTTATATAAGCGTATTCGACTACATCAAGATCATTCGAATACTCTCGAATACTAAAACTCTCTCAAAATTCACAAACCCACTTCAACTTATCACTGACTCAATAAATTCATCATCAATTAATCATCTATGGCGGATTTAAAGTTTGTTGATCAACAAAACATGGGTATCTGCTTAGAGAAATCATAAGGGAACGTTGATTTTCATGATATAGTGGACTTTCTTACTGCTAGCTTTGTACACTATGCCTTAACTGTAAGTCCTACTATCTATGCTTATTATATTGAACAGTTTTGGAATACTGCACATTCTAAAACAGTAAATGATGTGAAGCAAATTTATGCCACAGTTGATGGTAAGACAGTAGTCATATCAGAATCATCAGTAAGGAGTAATCTTCACTTTAATGATGAGGATGGTATTACTTGTCTAACAAATGATGCTATTTTTGAAAACCTTGCATTGATGGGGCATGAGAGTGATTCTAACAAACTTACTTTTCAAAAAGCTCTCTTCTCCCCTCAGTGGAAGTACCTCATACATATCATTTCTACACTGCTTAAGTTCAAAATCTACTTCTTGGAATGAATTTTCCACTAATATAGCATCTGCAGTCATTTGTTTAGCTAATGGTCAAAAGTTTAACTTTTCTAAACTAATTTTTGATGGCATGTTGAGGAACTTGGATACCAATATAAAGAAATTTTTAATGTATCCAAGGTTTTTACAAATATTTTTGAATAATCAGATTTCTCTTGTAGAACCTTTTAATGATATTTATAAAACACCTGTACATACTAAAAAGGTTTTCACTAACATGAAAAGAAAAGGAAAAGATTTTTCAGGAAGAACTACTCCATTGTTTGCATCAATGTTGGCACCACCAGTAGTAGAGGGTGAAGGTTCAGGACAACCCACTAAACCCTAACCAACACCTTCTACTACTCAACCCATAATTGAAGAACAAATCCATGTTACTGAATCATCATCACCACAAAATATAGGCAAACCTTACAAGAGGACACTCAGTTACCTCATACTAGTGTGCCTATACCAAATGTAGTAGATGAGGTTGTCTTTAAGGAGTAGGATGACATAGTGGTGAGGGCTACCACTACTGTTGCTAGCTTAGATGCAACACAGGCTAGTGGTAACATAACTAAGACCCAATCCACGACAATGTCTAATGATCCTCTTTCTCAGGAAATTGGTTCAGGTGACAGACCCAGGCGCCAAGAAGCCATGGGGGGTGTCATTGCTCAGACTAGGTCTGAGAGGGCATCTAAACATTCCTATGATTCACCTCTCCCAGGAGTTAACACACATGGAAGTGATGAGGAAAGACTTGAACAACATGAATTGACGAATAATGTACCACCAACACCCCATGATTCACCTCTCCCAGGAGGTCACACACCTGGAAGTGATGAGGGCAGACTGCAACAAGAGAAATTGACGGATATTGTTACAGCCTTGTCATAGAAGGTAGAAGGATTAGAATATGATATCAAGAAGACAAAGAAGTTGTATGCTACTGATTTTAAGAAGTTAATCAACAGGGTAAAGTCTCTTGAGGATGAGTTAAAGTTTCAGAAGTCCAAGTCTAAAAGAAGGAGATTGACAATTGTTACCTCTAAAGATGAAGAGGATTTAGTTGTAGAGGATCCTTCCAAACAGGGGAGGAGTCTGATAGAAGAAATGGATTTGGATGGTGGAATTTCATTGGTTTCTCTACATGTTGAAGTTCAGGGGAGGTATGGATAGAATTTGGAAACTCAAGAAGGTTTTGGTGTTGGTCAAGAAGTTAGTTACTGCGAACAAGAAGTTAGTACGCAAGTTTCTATAAGAAATGCAACGATACTACTGCTGATGTTTAAGCCCTTTTGCAAAGGGCACTTATGGGAGATCAGAAAAAGTGCTGCTATATTGGGATGACAATAAATTATCCAAGGGAAGATTGCATAGAGAGAGCTGGGCTTAATTAGCAAGGATAAAGAAGTAGCTAAAAAGCTCAAAAGAGTTTAATTTGCAGCTGAAAGACAGAGAATGGCATCAAAGTAATCAAGCAGCTCAGGGTTTTACAGATGCTGAATGGGATGATGTATTGGCTAGAGTCTTGGCAGCAGATAAAGATTTTGTTCAACAGTATACAAGCAGGTGAAAAGTGTAGTGAAGAAGATTTACCAATGAAGCTTGTGGAACTTGTCAATCAAAGAAAGAAAGTTCTTTGCTCAACAAAGAGCTGAAGCTAAGAGGAACAAGCCAATGACTCATTCTCAACAAAAGGATTACATGTCAAATTACATCAAGAACCAAGAAGGAGGTTACCCTATTAAAAAATTGAAGTCATTTTCATTTGAGCAGGTTAAAGACATTTTTGAAACTACTATGAGGAGGGTACAATCTTTTGTGCCTATGGGTTCTGAGTTGGATGTTCAAAGACTGAAAAGAGCAGGTCAAGAAGTTTTAGAAAAGCCTGTTAAAAGACAAAAGATTAGAGAAGCTTCAGGTTCAGGTGAAGAACAATCAGCAGAAAAGGAAAAAGAATTATCAGAAGAAGAACTACAGAAATTATTAGTGATAGTTTTAGTGGAAGAACTTGTTATTCAACCTTTGCAGGTTAGGTATCCAATCATAGACTAGGAGGTTTACTCTGAAGACACAAGAAGGTATTGGAGAATTATCAGAGTTGGAAACCATACAGAAGCTTATCAGATTTTTGTTGATATGTTGAAAAAATTTGATAGAGATGACCTGGTTAAGCTTTGGGATTTGGTTAAGGAGAGGTTTAGTACAACACAGCCTACAGATGATAAAGAGAAGGAATTGTGGATTGAACTAAAGAGATTGTTTGAACCAGATAATGATGATATTCTATGGAATCTTAAAAGGTATATGCATGATCCTTTGGTATGGAGGCTTTATGATACATGTGGTGTTCACCATGTATCTTCAGTAAGAGGACATGATATCTTCACATTGGTTGAGAAATAATATCCTTTAACCAGAGGAACACTTGGATTGATGATGATGGCTAGACTATTAGTAGAAGCAGATAGTGAGATGTCTAGAGAACTTTTAAGAAAGATCTTCTATCAAGCAAACAGACCAAGATAGTAAGGTGTTTGGAAGCATCCTCAACACAGAAGGTTTAATTCAGAAACTTGATGATTTGAAGGTAAATCACAAGTTTAAGGGAGGATTGTTGAGAATTAGAGGCTTCTACAACTTAATACTGCTGGTTCAAGTTTGTGCTGCTGCTGAAGATTAGAGAAAACAGTCTAAGTCATTAGTACTGTTAGTATAATAGTTAGTGCTGCCAGTACAAAGTGTTAGTACTGTCAGTTTATTAGTACTGTTAGTTATAACAGTTAGTATTGCTAATGTGATATGCATGAGATATATTAGGAATAGATATGCATTATCAGTAGACGCGTTTTGTAAGCCTATTAGGTTTCTTGGTGTATAAAAGAAACCCTAAGGCATAGTTAGAGATAAAGATCTAGAAGTTATTTCTCATAGTTAGTATTCATAGTTTCAAGGTTATTCTGTAACTTTGATTATGTTGAATATATTAAAAGTTTAGCAAGATCTTGTTTTACTGTTTCATTGTTCTTCTTAGTATTACAAACTAGTTTCCGCATAGTTTGTAGTATTCACAATTTTAGTTTCTATTATAGTTGTCTTGGATCTATCCAACACAACTAAGCTTTAACAAGCTAAGTAAGATCTGTTCAAAAGGGATCAACAGTAATTATAAAAGTTAATGAAGGATAATGACGTAATTACAAAATTGAGAAGGATATTGATGTAATATTGAACTTTTGTAAGGATATAGATGTAAATGCCCCTAAGATAAAAGTTAACGTGTCAAAAATCTAAAAGAGAAAGGAGAAGAGGACTATTTGTGTCAAGTGACCAAAGTGTCATACTATATAAGGATTTTTCTTACACATTTCTCATTCTTATAACATAAAACACACACACAATTCTCTCTTGCCTCCTCCCATGACCGGCCACCGCCGAAAAACCACCACCGCCGCCGAAAACCACCGTGGTCGCCGAAAAAGGACATGCAAAATGATCAACTTATATTTTTTGAATCCCCTCGTCATTTCCTACGTTTTTCACCAAAAATATATAGTATGCAATGGGTATTTTTGGAGTTAGAATCCGGGTTTGTTCTAGCCATTTTCGGTTAAATTGTGGTAGTAAAATGGCTAGATAAGCATTATTGGAAGCTTTGTTTAAATGGAAAAGCTTCGGTTTTGGTTTTGGTTTTGGGTTTGGTTCGAAGTCGCGGTCCAGAGGAACAAAGAGGTCGAGTCGAGTTTCGTTGAGTCCGACTTGCTTGTTAAAGCATTGTAAGCACTCTCTTTATTTTTGTTTTGTTCGTTTTCGTTTATTGAATGATATTAGTCGTTGCATGTGATGAAATCGATAAGATCTTGCGTCGTCTAGTTAGTT